>JAOTQW010000041.1:8109636-8122312 GCA_026260075.1 Sisor rabdophorus | reverse complement strand
TGTAAGTCTCTCTGGATAAGAGCGTCTGCCAAATGCTGTAAATGTAAATGTCTGCGAGGACAGCTTCACTTATCTAAAGCAGGGATGCTTATTTCCTTTACTTAAAGCTGAGTATACTAAATTACCATTTAGAGAAAGCAGGTGCTCTGGTTATTGATTAGGGTGTGTGGTGTAGTGTGGTGTGGTGTGTGGTGGTGTGTGTGGTTGCTGTATGTGTGTAAATAGATGAGGTGCCTTTATGATGATTTGTTAATGTATTCTATTGCCTTTAATGACTTCACCGCTTATGTTGTAAACAGTCTTTTTATTTAGGTTGCTTTTAATGAATATTTTAATGATTTCTAAAATGTATTTCACTTTGACTGCCTTATGAATAGCTTGCGATAACTATAGAGTTAGGGTAGCGAGGTGACTAAGTGGCTAATTCTTTCGCTTCACAGCAAGAAGGTTTCAGGTTCATATCTTTGCAGCGGCCTTTCTGTGTGGAGTTTGCATGTTCTCCGTGTGCTTGTATGGGTTTACTCCAGGTACCTTGGTTTTCTGCCAGAGTCCAAAAACATGTATGTTAGGTTGATTGGCATATAACTTATGTTACCATCTTTATTTTTTTTGGTAACTACTATATAGTGGAACAATAGTTTAAAAGATGGTTTTCTCTAATATTTCACCTTATAATTGATAACATACTGCTGGGGTACCTTGGCAAAAACATGGTCAACTTTAGGAATGTTGTTTTAGCATAGCACCTGCTCTAACTCTTTACACCAAGAATGTATCATGGAATAATTACTAAGTATCCATGATTGTGATTTAATGTTATAGAAGATTAAAAGTTCTACTATAGAACTATAGAAGCACTACAGAATCCTCTATTAGGATGACTGTCTAAAATGTCAACACATTTCTATCTCTGCTGAAGTACTAGAGTCAGTACAAAGCATGTAAAGCATCTTGCTTCCATACATCTAAGTTGCATAGACATCTTAAAAAACATCACCAGCATGTGTGTGTATACTGTTCACTGTGTTTAAAACCATGTGTTTGAGCCATGTCAGTATTTGTTTGTGTGTGATGAAGAGGGTAAATGGAATATGCAGACATAGAACAGAGCTGGAAAGCTCCTCATTAGGTCTTCCTTGTTGCATCTTATGGCTGTATGTCTTCTATTTCTAATTCTGTGTGTGGTAACCCAAGTGCTTTATGAGTTACCCTAGCTCAAAAATTCTTCATGTTTGTGCGTCAACGGCTTCCCAGATAGAGATGAATATCCAGGGATATGGATATGTTGTTAGTTACAATCATTGAAGGATTTAGAAAAGGACTAGTATGCATAGTAAGAGCAGAATTTGTACATTTTTACTTTAATCTTGTTGCATGCTTAAACTCGCCTTTGATTTCATTTGCAATGCACATCATTTTTGCAATCTTCCTGTAGTCGCTATCTCTCTCTGTTTTATGTCTGTGCCTGCTTTGATTAAAGCTCTAAAATTATTGTCAGTGGGGTAAATGGTTTTGTTTTAAAATCATCCTTGTCCGAAGAGGAGAGCGAGAGAACTATTACGTGAGCAGCCACAAAAAAATTATAATCTATTTCAGCAGAGAAAATCTGCAGTCAATCTAAAATGATTGATTCACGACACAAATTGTTGATCCGCCATATGGCTGCTACACAAACAACTACTTTGGCTGTAAGTACAGTAAATTAGTGTGTTATGATCATCAGCGTTGTGATTGTTTTTGTGTATCCATGGAAATATAGCTGAGCTAAATAGTTCCCATTCAAATACTTTAAAAGAAATCTTAATCGAACCAAAAATAGTTACAGAATAGCTTTGGGACAGATGTGATATTCAGGGTTCATGCCTCAAATACGTTTTTAATTGAAACAGATAAATCTTTGTCTTAAGTTACCACAAGCTAAGCAGTATGTAACAAAACAAAGTGAAGCACTGTATTACACATAGTAATGGATTATTTCGCCTTTAGGTTTACTCTGTTCTGTCTACTTGATATTTGTCTTCATGACGCCCCTGGACACTTTAAGCGGCCATGCTTATGAAGGAAGGGACAGCATTATGCTTAAAGGCCAAGAGACATGGCTGGATGCACTCAGTTGGTCACCTCCTTGTAGCTACTGTAGCCACCCTGTAGCTATTTTTCATTCGATGAAGAGATAAATTAGAGTTCGAGAGATATTCCTCTTGTCCCCAGACCTCTTCTCATAAATATTTCAAGTCTAAAACTTGGACAGAGAGGAAAAGGGAGAAAGGGAATAATAGAACTGATGATGTAAGTAGGGCAGAGAGGAGAGAAAGTCTAATGTAATCCTGGAAGAAGAAATAGGTGCTTATTAAAGGGGTGCGTGGATGGCATCACTTCAAATGCCTTGTGCTGCTATTATTGTAAACGTCCTGAGCATGACTTTTTTTCATACTGACTGCTGGGATCACAGCACACAGAAAAGGCATTGGAGTGAATTAACACTGCAGTTTTAAAGTAATCTAGGGTGAAACAGTGAAATATATTGTGAAATGTTGGAAGCAAACAGCTAGAAATATACAAATATTTTTTGTATATTTTTTGCTTTAAAGATTATTATGAAATATTTGTTTTGTCACACTGACAATAATTATTATTAATAACAATTATATCATTTTCTATAGCCACTTTGTATTTAATGCATTGTTAAAAGAAGCTGTAGTCAAGCTCTTTTATTGCTTAGTTGACTGTAAACGACAAGCCACAGTTTAAATGCTACGCTGTGTAGGTGTTTTCTCATGCAAAGCTATGTAAACTTGCCAGAATTGCTTCCGGAGATGTTTTAAGACTTTTTGTTTCTTTTGTGTGTGTGTTTTTAAAGCACCATTTTAAACTGCATGCTGATAACTCAGACATTTTGCATGACAGCTCGAACATGCTTATTTTTTTAATGCATTCTAACTAAAATATACTATTTCAGTTTAGGCAACAGCAATGCACAAAAAAAAAAATAATTTCACAAGCATTGCACCAGTTCCTCTATTATTAGCCCCACCCCCCGCACCAAAAACTAAAACAGGAATTAATGGAAAGACTAATTTACTACAGCCTCCCAAAGCTAAATTTAAATGGTGGGCTATGTGCACACTTCTTCTGAGCCACTTGAGTAACTGCTGGGTTATTTCTGTGCCTAGGCAAAAGAACAGACATTCCACACAAATCTAAACACAGTTGACACTTCTGATGTCAGAAAAAACATTTATATAGAATTATATTTTGTAACAATCAAACAACATAAATTAAGAACAATGTTGATCGATATTTATCAAGATGAATAAATAACACAGTGGTCCAGAGCCCCTTAGAATGACATATTTTAAAGCTGTATCTATCTATCTGCAAAAACTTGATCCATTATTCACCACTCAACTTTTCAGTTCAGGCTATTGTCATCCGTATTGACCAGTGACAGTACTGTACACTCAATCACAGTACAATTATTGTGTGTCTTAAACAACGCTGAATGTTGAGTAACAATTGGACCGAAGCCTTGGAAAGGCATTACTGGTTATCTACACAAATCTCATGCAACAGTTATTTAACAATCAAAAGCAAGGTTAATTTTTCCAAGAAAAGGTACAGACATTGACCTTAACTCTGATTATAGGCATATGGTGAAAGCAGTAATGATTGACTCCACAGAAAAAAATCTGTCTGGTTAAACATTTCAAGTACTGATTTGCCATTTCCTTATGTAAATATCATGCCAGATTCTACTGATTTGACAGGTGTCTGAAGCTTTAATCAGACATTTGGCTTTCAGATGCACTGTAAATATTTCAAATAGTCAAATTGCTGGAGCAAAGGATGTCGGGTTGCTGAAACACCCAGGCAGGCCTTCAGACACCAAACAGCAAAAGTCTTATCTAGCATTATATTGCAAGAGAAGTGGCAGATGAGTGCTTAATATGTTAAGTTTGTAGTTTAAAACTCATTCCTGCCCCAAAACTACCCCTGCTGGGCAACTAAGAAAGGTCCAATCCTTCAAATGCTTAGTTAATCTTTTAATGGAGGTTGCTCAAAATAAATAACTCTTGAAAGTGTCTTGAAAGTACATATCATCTTTATTTATGGCAAACCATGGAAAAGGACAAGATGACAAATTCTTTCCTTAATGCATCGTAATGGCAATATGCTAACAAGATCAAGCTAATATTGTGCTTTGCTAAAGCTGAAATTTATTTTTCAAGCACATGAAAAGGCACAGAGTGTGCCTGAGTCTGCACAGACACTAGATTTTCAAGCGGGGAAATGTGGAATGCCAAAGAATCCTTTCAGATAAAAAGCAAGATAAATTGTCTGTCTGCTTAGTTTTTATAGATACATGTTACTGTGGAAGATGCAAACTATTGCTATTTTGCTAAGGCAAAATAATAACTATTCGACTATTTAGTTTTGAGTTATTTTAGTATTAAAAAGTAAAGAATTTTTTAACAGGTATGAAACACCGAAGTCCCTGCTTAAGCTCTAGACTGTAATGAAATCATAGACATTAACTGTCAATAAAATTCTGGAAGCTTATTATGTTATATTTAGCAATTAGAATTAAAATAGGTAAATGCCACCAAAACCGTCAACCTAGTTTACATCGCTGAGCCTTCTCCTCATCCTCATTAAAGTGTACCACAGAGTCCACTGCTCTGCACCAGCCTCTACTTCAAAGAATTGCCAACCCCCTGACAGACACACATTATGCAGAGACACACAAAATTACATGAGATGACAGACAGTCCACCCTTTTTTATTTGTGGATCTGTTTCGTCATCGGTTTAGGGATATGTTTCAGGAGTTGAGATGATAAAAACCTTTTTTTGTGCAGGAAAAAAACTTAACAGCTTTATATTAATATGGAACAATTTAAATATTATACAGAGCATAATTGAAAATTGCTATATCGCTTTCAAAAATATAGTTTATTGGCAAATAATTCTGTTCTGTGTTCCCCTATTTTGTAAAAACAATTTTGTTGTGTGTTTTAACTTTGATAGCTAGTTTTCTTCAATGGGTTTCTCAGCTAGCGTCCGTGATTTAATGGATATTGTGCGAAATTAAACTTGGTCATGAAGGACCTGCGCAAGAAAGATCCCAAGCTCTTAATCTGCAGGAGTTTCCACCTGACCTCTGTTCAGCCTCACACAGTCTACACGTGGCCTCCAGCTGCTGGAGTCTTAGTCTGTTTGTGTGTTTGTCTGCCCTATAATAACCCTATGAAATACTTCAGACACCTTCTTTGGACAAGAGAGAGCAGAGAACTTTTTTATGTACCTGATACTGTTACCAGTTTGGCTAATTGTATGTCATATGTTGAGTGAACTTAATTTGCTAAATAACTAATTCTCCAGAGTTATCTGAAAATTCTGACGCAATTCTGATGTGCCCTTACCACTCAAATGGGGGTCTATTACTGAGAGACCAATAAGAGAGAGAGAGGCACAGCTTACTTTTGGCCAATAAGTGTTGAGAATCTCTGCACTTCCCTGTGGATCCTGGGGTAATGCAAACCAGATGAAACCAGCATGTGCTGTGTTAATGACGCTTTGTTGAACGCAAGCTTTAAAAAGAGCAGGCTTTGCAATTTTCGAAAGAGTAGAGGATCCTCCGCAGAGTCGGGCATTCCTTTAAAACCACACTGTTCCTGTGTGGTTAAAATATCAATCAAGGCGCTGTCTTCCATGTCTGAGGCTTTAATCAGACATTTAACTTTTCTCAAAGATTTGCCAAGGATGTGACTATAAGTCGCCTAATAAGCAACACTCTGCAGAGAATCAAGTGCTGGCTAATTATAGTTTTTATTCATCACATTATGAGATCAGTCTTTTCTGCTCTGTGGAATGTAAAGTCATGTTGCATGTTGAGGTCTGATTTCAAGTTTGTTGTTTACAAAATAAAGTAGTTAATCAGTTTACAATTTTTTTATTTAGGTTTGAAAGTAGAATTGTTTAAAACATTTTGCTTATATGCCCCTTGTGCATATGTATTTACACCAGAAAAAATAGATACATACTTAATGCATTGTTAGTTTTCAAGACCAAATCACAGCACACATGGGGTAAGAGGCAGGGTTACACTCTGGACAGGTCGCCAGTCCATCTCAGGGCCTCCATCATGCTGCACTCACTCCTATGAGCAATTAAGAGTCATCAATCAGCCTAATGTGCATGTTTTTGGACTGTGGGAGGAAACCTACACAAGCGCAGGGAGAACATGCAAACTCCACACAGGACTTCTTGCCCGGGAATATTCCTTGTATACATTCACAAGTAAATTATAAAATAGAGGAAGGAATTAAGGAGATAAAAAAAGTGGTATTTTGCCCACAAATCAAAGCAGATTCCCATGTGCTGCAGTACATTCATTACAGAGAAACAATAATTGTATCCCCAAATGGGAGATCCGTGCCCTGGGGGCAGCCGGATACTGTCTTTCCCCTGTTCCAGCCCTGTCCCACTCATTATAGCTTACACATCTCAGTAGTCTCCCAGCCCTCAGGAACTCCTGTATGAGATAAAAAAGCACCAATATTCATCTGTACTGTTTCATCATTTTCCTACGAACCCCCACACTAGAGTTGCTTGACTAAAGCCAAAGTCTAATCAATACGCGTGATTGTGCGTGCATTGAGCAGATGAATTTCCAACCTGAACCTTGAATCTAACCCACCAAATGGCTGCTTTATTAATTTCAGGAATAATGGAACAATGCCATAAGGAGCCTCTTAAGAACTATGGTTCAGAGTCCAGCTTTTAAGTATATTAAAATAGTTACTTGTCTATTTTCACATTTTTCTGTGGATCCTAATCAAATAAAAAAACAAGCCCAGCAAAATGCATCACTGGCATTATTAGAGCCAATTTCAGGCCATTTCTTTAAAATGCAAGGTAGAGAGGCCAAGAATCTTTAATTTAACGATGAAAATGGAGAAAGGATTGTCATGTCATACAACTGATGTAGTTAGAGAAGGATAGCTAGAAAACATTTTACTTATAATTATATTAGTAAATGATGATACATAAATAATTTTTTTTAGTGGAAAAAGAAAAACATCTTTTGAGGAGTAGCTAAACACTAAATTTACCAAATGAGCTGAAGTTTCTGGTTATGTCTTTAATAAACTTATATTTCCCAGAAGAACAAGGAATGATGACTTCACACCTTTAAACATGATTAAAAAAATACTCTGAATGGTCGATGTAAATTTTTGCAGATGCTTTTTTGGACGATAAAAGTTGCTATGGAGTCCAGACATTCTGTTGTCAGTCATGAGATTTATTTTTTCATAATTTGAAAGTCTGTTTTACAATTGTAAGTTGCCAATCCTTTGCCAATTCCCTAATTTTATAGCCCTTTATGGTCTGAGCATCTTTTTATGTAATTGTTTTGTCCTAGAATTGAGCTGGGTTTTGGACAGAGTTTTAATAAATTTATGTCAGAAAGGAAAAGTTCAGGGCTGGTTAATGATGTGTACAGATGTCCATTAAAGGGTTGAATTTCATTCTTTGGATGATAAAACAAAAGGATCAATTTTCTTTATGACTAAAATAATATTCCATATGTTCCGCTTTAACTGCCAGGCAATGAGCTGCCCAACTTTGTCTTCTCCTTCATGCCTTGTAATATTTGGACTATATGTGTTTGGATATCTGGCACCCTTACCTAGTTGTTAGCTAGTCTCAGACTCACGGACGTGACGCCCACGGTCCGCTGGCTGAATGTCTGATACATACGGCACACGTAGATAAAACACTTTAGTTTTAAGTCTTCATATGATTGGTTAAAGTGTACAGGACTTTTTGGAAGATGTGTGTGTCACATTGTTTAAGGATCCTGGAAACAACTCTATGCAAAAAATAACCTAGTAAATTTATACCTGTGGCAGCGATTAATTTAGTCCATTTTACTGAATTATTGACATTCCTGAATTATTGATTTACTGGTTGCATACCGGTTATTGTGGGAATAAACCACATATAGGGTACATAGCTATGCTCCAAAACATGAGAAGGAACAAAACAAATTGTCGTTGATTTGTCATACTTTCTTTTGGGTGAGCCCAAGATTTAAGGTTTACTTCCATCAGCCTAAAGGTCTAGCTATTTAGGTTAGCTATCACAGAGAAACGCACAAATAATCTGTCATCTAATGACAGTAGATTTAGGTGTTGCAAGAAGGTCCTGTGTTCGATTCGCCTCGCTTGCGTGGGTTTCTTCTAGGTACTCCGGGTTCCTCCCACAGTCCAAAAACATGCATATTAGGTTGATTGGTAATTCTAAATTACCCATCAGAGTGAATGTAAGTCTGTGTGGTTGTGGCGATCAGTCCATGTTCCCCTGTCTCTGGCCCTATGTGTGCTGGGATAGGCTCCAGCAGACCCCCGTGACCCCGAGCTCTGGAATAAGCAGGTTAAAAGTTAAATGAATGAATGTATAAATAAGTGAATGAAAAACAGTAGATTAGTAAATTTTAAAAAGCTGACCGAGTGGCAGTAATGCCAACAGACAGTAAGAGATAATACTAAAAGAAAAGGGGAATGTGATAGTGTAATGGCTAAGGTGTCACACCTAATTGTAAGATTGGTTTAATTCCCAGCATCACTAATTTACCACTGCTGTGATACTTCCTCAATTTTCGTGCATGCACTACTTAACATGTCTTGTTTGACGACTTGAACAGTTTATCATTTTGTGTGTGTGAGAATAATTGTTGGTTGCATACATTAACTTTTAGCTTGTGTATTTAGAGGTATAGGATTCACCCAGTGGTGGCATCCTGTGGGACTGAGCATGACATTTAGACAGAGTGTGCGAACAACATTGATCAAGAACAGTCTAACATATGAATAAATATGTGCTTAGTTCTTTCTGCCGTCCAACCATAGCTTTTTAAAATCTGCATAATATTAAAAATTAGCACAGTAGTAAAGTTTATGTACTAAAATTATTTCCTGATGGGGCAGTTCAGTGGCATCATGGTTAGCACGGGCACCTCACAGCAAGAAGGTTCGATTCCCGGGCAAGAGGCCTTTTGTGAGGAGTTTGCATGTTTTCTCCATGCTTGTAGAGGTTCACTCTGGGTACTTCAATTTCCTCCCACAGTCGAAAAACATTTACATTACGTTGATTGCTAATTCTAAATTGCATATAGAAGTGAGTGTGAGTGTTTGTGGTTGTTGATCTATGTGTGTGGACAAATTAAGATGAAGATGCAAAGAACTTTTGCATGGTCAGATTTCAAGATCCAGGTTAATTCCTCATGCTGCACTACAGCATTAGAAACACTTTTTGTTATTTATATGTTTTAAATTATAGATGTGGTTGGCACAGTGGCGTAGTGGTTAGCACTGTTGCCTTACAACAAGAAGATTCTGGGTTCAAATCCCAAACAAAGGGTTTTTCTGTGTGGAATGTTCTCCCGTGCTTGCATGGGTTTCCTCTGGGTACTCCGGTTTCCTCCTACAGTCCAAAAACATGTGCATTATGTTGATTGGTAATTCTAAATTGCCTGTAGAAGTGAGTGTCAGTGCGTGTGGTTTTGTGTGTGTGGCCCTGTGATGGACTGGCGACCTGTCCAGGGTGTACCCCCTTTCCTTTCGCCCTATGTGCGCTGGGATAGGCAGAACCAGCAAAACCCTGTGACCCCGGATTTGGGAATAAGCAGGTGTAAAAGATAAGTGAATGAGTGAATAATAGATGTATAAATAATGAATACAATCAGAATGAATATTACAATTAAGTATGGATTAATAGGCAGTGTATAAGTTTCAATGTTAAAGAAGATTAGGTTATTATAGATAATTGTTACTGGTGTAGTACAGTGTTACTGCCTCACGACTTAGATTCTTGGTTTTTTCATAAGCTTGAGTTACAGTATGTGAAGTTTTGTTCTTTTTTTTTGTCCAGAGAAAATAGTTTTCACAATTTTTCACAAGTGTTTGGGCTTTATCTCACACCCACAATTCAGTAAGTGAACTGGTTCCTATAATTTGCTTTTTAGTTGTTAACTTATTTTAATATAATTCTGTGATGAGTTGTCCTATCCACATTCTTGATTTAAGATATGAAAAAGCTGGTTATGTTTATTATTGTCTAAAGAGACTACACAAGACTATATAATCCAACTTGTCAGACACAATATCTGAAACTGAACTGAGCTGATCACGAAGATTTAATCTACAAAAAAGAATAGACTCTTTTAGCCGTGGAGACGGAGTGTATCAGAATTCCTTCTGTAGACAGGAAGAGCCTAGACAAGTTAATCAGGATGGTCAGCTCAGATGTCCCAAAAACAGTATGTCAGGGAAAAGGTTAGTAGCTAAGCTATTGATTAAACAGTTTTCTCGAAAGATGGGTAAAAGTATTTTAACTTATTATCACCATCTTTCAGACATGATTGTCTCCTTGGGTTTTCTGGCTATGGTCACCAACTATGTTTAGATAATCAGACCTGGTGTCTGTACTAGTTTATATTTTTATGTAAGCATAGAATACTAGTATATTGCATAGAATGCTTTGTAGTGTCAGTTATGCTTTGACGTGCTATATAATTAGGAATTAAAATTCTCTTGGTAATTGTTTATTTTCCTTTCAGAACTTGCTTTGTGCTCTGCAAAAGATACTGCGAAATGTGGTGTATTTCTTTAGCTAGGTAGTGCTATATTTGTAGATGCAGTATTTCCTATATTTAAATTTACACTTTTTAACTCATGGTTAACTCTGTGTGCAAGCTAGAACAGACTGGCATCCCTGTATCCACTTAATAAGCTTAGAGCCTATAACAGGAAACAGAGCATTGTCATTAATAATTGCCAAGGTACTCCCACTCAGCATTCTCTTTTTTCTCTGTCACTCTGAATGTTATTTCTTGTTTCTTTATTTTTATTTCCCTGACTGCTTGCCTATAGGTTGCCTATATAGGAGGAAATGTTCTTGTATGGCATCACACGAGAGACAGACTTTACTAGGCAGCAAAGAACTTCTAGGTCTTAGTTCCTAGGACTTAACAGAATACTTTCATTTGCATTTTATTCTTAAATTTTTTTATTACACATCTATTCGGGTAACTATATGTACCTAGAAGGATTCCTTCTATTTCTGTTTCATGCATAGGAAGTTTTTTCTTTTTTGCCTGTGTTCACTGTGTTGTCTGCTTTTGGTTCCCTTCTGTTCAATCTTTCTACTGTCCTCACCCACGCAGCTCCTGTGCCCTGAATCTCTCAAGATTGTTTAGTCAGATTACATATTCTGCCTGCATTACCTTGCATGGTTTCTTCTATCAGCACATCCTTTTCTTTTCATCTCTGTGGTCTGGTGTACCCAGCTATCTTTTCGCATTTCTCTACATTATCCCATTTATAGAGCTTGGCTCTCTCTCTGGATCTCTGTTGCTTGTTCTTTGGCTTATGAAACAAAAGATTTATGAAAAGTTATTCTGCATGAGTGTAAAGCAGATGGTCAAGTTCTTCTATAGCTACATGGTTTCTTCTATAGAATGAAATTTTATTTTAGTATACTTCGCACATAAGGTCAATCAAGTTCAAATGACAAGCACTTCTAAACACAAAATTTTGGACAGTTGTACATTAAGGTATTGTTTTCAGGAAAACCAAATACCTAAATCATCTGAAAAGAGGGTAATTAAATTGTCTATACATGTGAGAAGTTATTAAGTTCAGTATGTCTGCGTTTGCTGCAACGTGACTACCTCTCTTTCCTAAAAATAAGCAGCGACAGTATAAGTGCAACAATTACCATGGAAACTGCATCTCCTAAAAACCAGGAAAATGAAAATGACCATGTTCAACAAATGTAAACATACAGGCAAAACTCAAATCTGTTGCCATGGCAAGTCTCTGTACGTTTACACACATTTCCTGTTCACTGCAATTAGATTAAGTATTAGTGTGTCTGAGTGTGTGAGAATGTATGTGAGAGATCAGAAAAAAGAAGCATAAATTAACAGAATTAGAGCTGTTTACACATTTCTCAAACAATCCTCAGCATTGAGAACCATCTAGTAGGAATTGATGCTATTTCCAGTACATGTAAATAGCATCTAGTAGGAATTGATGCTATTTACATGTACTGGAATTCCCCCTTATACATTAGAATAATTGTAAAACTAATGAGAAAAAAGTCTCATAAAAAACACAGTATGTTTTGGGAAAGTGGATTTACAGTTTCTATTTTGTAAGGGAAGTGGTAGTGTAGTGGTTAATTTGTTGGATTGCTAATTGGCAGATTGGGGTTTGAGTTCCCAGTACCACAAAAGTGCCACTGCTGGGCCTCTGAGCAAGGCGCCCTAACCCCAATTGCTCCCAAAAGTCACTCAGGATAAGAGAGTCTGCCACATGCCATAAATGTAAATGTAGTAACATTTTAGTCTCTGATAGCCAGAAGAAGGAATAGACCCTTGTTTTTCTAGAATGACAAAGATGACAGGTGACTGACAGGTAAAGAAACCACGTCGTGTTTAGAGACATCCTGAAGTCCCTAAAGCTAAACTCCTGAATATCTTTTAAACATGGGTTACTGTGAACCTGGCATACTTTTAATCAATCTTGATTAATGCTCATTGCAACCATCCATTCATCCACCCATCCATCCATCCATCCATCCATCCATCCATCCATCCATCCATCCAT
>JAOTQW010000041.1:8054956-8070784 GCA_026260075.1 Sisor rabdophorus | reverse complement strand
TGGCGACCTGTCCAGGGTGTAACCCCTGCCTCTCGCCCTATGTGCACTGGGATAGCAGACCCCCGTGATCCCGGAATCGGGAATGAGCGGGTAAGAAGATGAATGAATGAATGATTGAATGAATGAATGTTGAATTAGCACTTATTTCTGATCATTTGTTATTTGACATTTTAAAAGTCATATAATTTATGTATATATCACTAGACTATTGACTAAAGTCTATAGACTATTTTTGCTAAAGTTTTTTGTTTTGTGGTTGTTAAAGATTTCATTAAATTCTTTTGCAGGATGCTGGAATATTCACTCAACCTGCAGAATGTCAGTTTCTCTGCTGTTCGTACTGTCAGAGTGCTGAGGCCTCTACGAGCAATCAACCGAGTGCCCAGTGAGTAACAATTTTACTCAGTTATGAGTTACTTACCTTTATCTCTTTCATACAACTAAGCAATTAAGGGCCTTTCTCAGTGGCCCAGCAGTGACTACTTTGTGGTGCTGGGAATCGAACCCTGATCTTCTAATTAACAATCCAACATATTAACCAAATGCAGACACACATATGTGTAAACAAAGTGGAACTTGTAGGTTATAGCAGTTCAGTACAGCTAAAGGTACACCCAACTTAAAATAGCATTATATAAATTTTAAGCCTAAACAGGTATTTATGTAAAAAATTATTCAGTTCCACTTATATCATTACAATTTAAATTTAAAAAAATGAAGGTAAACCAGTTAACAGTAACCCTTTATTTGTTGTATGCAACAGAAATGGTTGTAAATACAGTACTGAGGAAAGGATACTGATCTTAAACATACCTAATCTTATTGAATTAAAATGTATTATAAAAGTATGTTTAAAAATGCTCACCAAACTTAGTCAATATAGAGAGATATTGTCCTTCAGAGTTTAGCTCCAACCCAAGTTAACCTGAAGCTACCTAATTAAGGTGTTGATTGGTACACTTGAAAATTACAGAGAGGTGTGTTGAGTCAAGTTGGTGCCAAACTCACCGATCCTCTAGGAATCCAGCGACTCCTAGTACCAAATATACTGATACAAATTACATCCACATTTTTATTCTGCTTAATATTAATTTTAATAAAAATGCTCTAATATTACATAGCAGTGGTGACACATACTATGTAATAAATTGATTGGTAACTTTCAGAAGTAAAATGTATTCTATTGCAGCATGATTAATGCTGCTGTCAAGTACGGGGGCTAGTCTAGAGGGAGCAAACAGCCTTATTTGCTGTTCAAAAATCACTTAGGCTAATTAACTGCGTAATGGTGGAGTTAATTTAAAAACAACTTGTATGTCACCTGCAGTTATGTTATGTTTTATTTTTTTATCAGCTATGTTTTATCTGTAAACCTGATGCATTATCATCTGCTTATTTTTAGGATCTCTATTCTAAGTATGGGGCAATGTAATAGGAGGCGAACTTACCTGATCCATCATTTGGTTGTCCAACTCAAAACAGCTTTTGGATAATGTTAAATCCCTCGGCAGGAAAATAAATGCTTAAAGCCCAAACACCCGTGTTTACATTCCTAAGACACTCCTAATGGCTTTCCTGAATTTTAAGTTTAGTCTTGCTCCTTGTCCTAGTCCTTTACCTTGATACATTTCTATCCTCTTTTCTGCTGTTATTCTTCATTTCTATGGCTTGAGAAATAAGGGGCTTAAACAAACTGCCAAACACAAATCATAATATTACTATCCAATGCAAATAACAAGAGCTGAGCAAGCTTTTATAATGTATTTTGCTATAGCAAAGAAAACTTATTTGCCTGGTCTGCAAATGCTGACAAAGGGTCTACTTTTTCTTAATTTGCATAATGTGTGGATTTGGCTGTCAGTATACATACCCCAAATGGGCTTATATATAAAATATAAAAAAGGTTTATATTTTTTTAAACATTTTGCATCACCTATAATTATAAAAGAACTATAACTAACCATTAAGAGTTGGATATAAACTAACTTTTAGTCTACACTTTTGAGAAATCATTCCAAAAGTAGGCTAACTAAACCAACAGAATATACTTATATTAAATGCTGAAAGGGATGTGGCCCTAAACCAGAAATTTAGTTTAATCAAGTATAAATCTATCAAAAGTCCTTTAGACTTACTTAATACAAAGTTTGTAGTAAAGTTTTTTATGGTTAAAAACAAACAAGATTTGGAATGCTTTCTTACATGTAGCAAAAGCCCCATAAACACACACACAAACACTCTTTCGAAACCTCCTATGGGACACCAGTTTGCATGCTCTAGTCTCAACCAGATGTCCTGAGAATCTTTGGCAGGATTTAAAACGATTTTTGCCCTTTATTCACATCTGTTTAAAACACAATCAGTTTATTTGAAATAATTCTGTATATTATTTATATCTACTGTGTATCCTGTGTATTTATTTGTGTGACCATAGTTACTATAGTTACTAATATCTTTGTAGTTACTTTACAGCAGATGAAAGTGTAATTTATAGAGGTCTGGTAATGTAAATATCTAAATCAATACATGCCTTTTGTTGATATGCAGCTTATCTAATGTGAGCACATCCATTTTTACTTAACTAAATGAGAGTTGTTTAGCGTGAGAGTGGAGTAACACGGAAACTTGGACTCCAATGAATAAGTGACTGAATCATAAAAAGGTTTAAAAGATATTAAAGTATCTACTGACCAGCAAAAGATTCTCTGTGTTTCTCCTGGTTGAAGAAGAATTGACCCTTAAAAAGGCATATAGTTCCCTCTCCCCCTAGGGTTTTAATAATAGGTTGTTTTGGCATATGCATTATAACTAAAAAGTGCAGATTCTCCCAAGGGCATTTTTCCACTGCTGCACTAGACCCCCACAACTCTGTCTACTGAAATGGCTTTTTAAGGGAATATATAACCTAGAGAAAAATATTTTAAGGTCTATTTAGATTATTTTTTTATTGTGAGTTTAGCTAGAAGTTTGTCAATAAAAGGTTTAGCCAAATGAAACAGCAGTAATTTTTTCATTACCATTAGATTAATTCTAATGTGATAGATAATAACCTTTGTGTAAAGGTAAATATTTTCTGCCTTAGGCATCCAAAAAGATCAATACATAGTCAAGAATAGCCTTTTGGGTGCTAAAAAATATGAATCTATAAAGATAAGTAAGAAATACAAAGAAAGAAAGTAAGTAAGAAATATTTTTATATATTATTTAAACAAGTATTGTAGGTTGTAGATCTAGATTGCAATTTAATACTTTAACGGCACAGTGGGTAATCTGTAATAGCTGTAATGCTATTGTAAACAATAGATCTGCATAAACGGATCTGCAAAAAAGAGAATCCATCCATCCATTAACCTATACATGCATACATACATATATCCATACTAGTATTTACTCAGTGATCTGCTGGAGTACATCCCAGCTTTCATTGGATGAAAGGCAGGAAACCTGGGCAGGTTTCTAGTCCATTGCAGGGCCATATACAACAAATAAACACACACATACTTACTTTTTAAAAAAAGGAAAAATCAGCAAACAATCTGATGTACATGTTTTTAAACTGTGGGAGAAAATCAGAGTGCATGGAGTAAAGCAGAGGGAGAACATGCAAACTCCACACAAAAAGGCCCCTGCTGGGATACAAGCCTTCATGTTGTAAGGCAACAGTAGTAACCACAAGACACGCCTAAAACTAGTTGAAATCAGAGAACAGAGAGCATTCTAAAACAGTTAATCAGAAATCATTCATGTCAGTCATTCAGTGCTTGTTAGATGCTAAGTGATGTTTTAGTATTAATAATAAACAGAGTGCATGCATTTTTCATCTCAATGATTAGCAGTGAAAAAGAACTGCAGTTGTTGTTTTTTAATACTTTGCAATCACACATTATACTTGCCTACATATATACTGGTACCTTACAAACCAATGCTATTCAATTCCTCACAGAGATGATGTGCAGAAAATAGCATGGTAGCAGAGAATTTTTTTTCTCACCTGTTTTGACTGGTTGTCATTTTAAAATGTATTTTGGCTGCTGATAATACTGATAACTATGCAATCAGGGTGTTAGTATACACTTTGATTATCTGGCTTCACGAATCCACCTAGAGTCATCACCAAGCTACGAGGAGATAAAATTTCATGCCCTAGCATACACATGTGGTCTACAATAATCCCAATAATAATAAGTATAAACGATACACAGAACACACAGTTTCAATGGCGCATTGTGCCTATATAGGTTACAAGTTGTTTCTATGTGTGCTTTATTATTTTTTATATTTTATAGTTGAGTATGAAGTATATGCTCTTCTTTCTGTTGTGCAGGCATGAGGATCTTGGTGACTCTCCTGCTGGACACTCTCCCTATGCTGGGCAATGTGCTGCTGCTTTGTTTCTTTGTCTTTTTTATTTTTGGAATTGTTGGGGTCCAGCTTTGGGCCGGGCTGCTCCGTAACCGCTGCTTCCTACCTGTTAACTTCTCCACGTAAGTAACAAGCTTGAAATGGATATTCAAAACGATTTTTCCTCTACTAGTAATTACTTACCATCAACCTTGATCCAAAGTGTAAACTTAATGTAAAGAAATAAAGATTTCAGATATCTGTGTGCCCCAGATATATCACAACAGATCATTATTTTGTTTGTGTGGCTCATTTGCTGCATAACTGTACTCAAAGGTGAATATGTTTCAACAGACAGCTCAAATATGTGCTGTCAGAGCAAAGCCTTATTAATGCTAATCCATACCAAGTCCCTCGTCCTAAAAAGATAGTTAAATTTAAAGGTCACAGCTTCCCTGAGCACATCTTAAAGGTTCTGTAAATATGTGCTTGATCGGTATAGCTGCATTTGCACACCCATAAATCATATGCTGTGGTAAGAATGGATTTTTCTGAAACATTCAATAGTCAGGTTTAGGTAATGTATTTTCTCTCAATGTTGCGTCATCTTGTGGCTCATGTCTTGTCATAGACTTGACATATGCTTCAGCACAAAATTCAGACTGTGCCAGGCCAAAACAGGTTGGATTATTATTAAAATTCTCTGTTCTTCAGGTTTGCTATAAAATATGCTAACGTTGAATTAAAGCTGCCAGGTTTAAAATTAATACATATGTTTTATATACATCAGTCCGCAAAGTGTAGACCTGGCCAATTATTACCACATTGATGACGAGAGCCCATTCATCTGCTCTTTGATGGGGGATAATGGTATGCGCCACTGCAACGCTATACCAAGACTGCATGAAGAGGGTCTGCAATGTCAGCTTGACATGGGAGCCTACAACAGCACAGATAACACCACCTGTGTCGATTGGAACCAGTATTATACCAATTGCTCTGCTGGGGATATTAACCCTTTTAAAGGTGCGATCAACTTCGATAACATAGGCTATGCCTGGATTGCTATTTTTCAGGTAAGTTTTCACCAAGAATTTTTCACTAAAGTTAAAAACATTTACTTGTACTAACATGTTTTTTTAAATAAATGGAAGCAGAAATTAATGAGAGTAAACTAAGTTTGTCCCAGTTATATGGTGTATAGGTTTAATGCAGTGACACCCAAACGCAATGTTGTGCTTAAGTCTTTTACTGCCCTACCCCTATCTCTCACTCTAACTTTCTCTAATTGTTACTTTTGGGTTTTTTTTTTAATCAATTATAAAGTCTTAGTTTTTTTGTATTTTTAAATTCTATTCGCCACAAAAGTCAGAAAAATGTAACAATCTATTAAATATTCAGGGTGCTGAGAAGTGTTCAGGGCATAATCGATTTTTGCAAGCTGCCAATAATATAGCCTGGCAAATAATAACTTCAAAATGAATTAGTTGTCTGACAGCACTGTTACAGACCCCCGTGACTCTGAAATTAGCAGGTTAGAAGATATATGAATGACCTGCACAAATAAGTTGATGCAAATAAAAGCATTACTTTGACTGCTGCATCAGACAGCTAAGGATGTTCAGTCATCAGTCAACCAAACAGAAGGCAGAAAGCGAGAGCTACAGAGAGAGTTACAAGCTATACATAAAACACACACGCTTAAGCTCCACCTCTGCCGCTAAAAAAGAAACAAATTTAAACAAATTTAAACACGCTTAAGAAATATTCATTCGTTCATCTTCTATATGCGCTTATTTCCTAACTCATGGGGGTATGCTGGAGCCTATCCCAGCATACATAAGGAAGGTGGGTACACCGTGGACAGGTCGCCAACCCATCGCAGGTCCACACATAGACGAACATTTATTCCTATGGGCAATTTAGAATTATCAATCATTCTTGTGTACATGCTTTTGGACTGTGGGAGGAAACCCATGCTAACCAGGGAGAACATGCAAACTTTGCACAGAAAGTTGTCCAGGAGTTGAACTGGGGACCTTCTTGCAGTGAGGCAAACTAACCACGACACCACAGCACGGTGGAAAGACGGTCCCAGGTTCGATTCGATAAGACAGTATAGAAGATTAATTAAAATGTAATATTAAAAATATCATTTTATACATATTATAATTAAAAGGCAATAAAACAAAACTAACAACCAAAATGAATACCTGATTGTGATTCTCCTACCCCCAGTTGAGAATTAAATTGCTTTAAATACTAAAGAGGATTTGTTTCTCTCCTCCAAATAAATCTTTAAGAAGTTACAGATAAGTTAGTAATTATATTATCATTAGCATTTGAACATTTTCTTTCTTTTTAAAAAACTGATAAGAGATATGTAATTTACTAAACATATAATTGCCTAAAAGCCTAGTCCTTTTTTCTTGTTTGGTTTTGCTTTAGGTCATCACTCTGGAGGGCTGGGTGGACATCATGTACTTTGTAATGGATGCACACTCCTTCTACAATTTTATCTACTTTATATTTCTGATTATAGTGAGTGTTTTTAATCCATTACACAGCTTTTTTCAGACAGCACATAGTGCTATGCTTGTCTTGCATACAATGTACTACACAATTAGCAAAGTATTAGCAAACATAATATTTCAAGCTGGGCAGTTTTTAGTTTAAGCATACCTATACTTGTAGGTCCAATAACCCTTAATAAAATTTAAATAACATATTTTTTAATGTATTTTTTAAAAAGAAAAAAAAAATTTTTAATTGAAATAATAATCCAAATTGAAAGTGAAAATGTTCTTGAAAATATTATTCTTTTTTTTAATGTATCACTAATGTACTAAGAGTTACCTAGTAGCTGCATGATGCTTTATTTAATTAAAAAAAACATATCATGGAGAAAATGTGCTAAGCAAAACAAACTTGTGATGGTACTGTATACAGTAAGTGAGCCCCTCTCTGACACTCTTTTTCTTATTCTAGGTGGGCTCATTCTTTATGATCAACTTATGCCTAGTTGTCATAGCCACCCAATTTTCTGAAACCAAGCAGCGTGAAAGTCAGCTGATGAAGGAGCAGAGAGTGAGATTTATGTCCAACGCCAGTACCCTAGCCAGTTTCTCAGAGCCAGGGAGCTGCTATGACGAGCTGCTTAAATATCTTGTGTACATTGTCCGAAAAACCACTAGACAGTTAGGCCATTTAGCCCGGGCAGCTGCTCGTCGGGCAGGGATCAGGATATGTGCTTCACCTGCTCTTGAACCTCAGAATGCCAAAAGACGAAGACACAGGAAGCGTCAGGGCTCCATTCATCACCTTGTACATCATCACCATCACCACCACCATCACTTCCATCTTGGTAATGGAAATATTCGGAATGATAGTAGCCAAGAGATGGAAGTGACTCCTTGGAACAACAACAGAAATGGAACAGGAACAGGACGGCTTACTCTTCCCACTATCGTGCCTCTGCAGGAGCCATCTCCTTCCTGTTCTGCACCCCCGGGCTCTAGCAGTGCCGAATCCATGCACAGCACCTACCACATGACCTGCCACCTGGAACCACATCGGGCCACCACATTAGGCCATCCGGTGCTGCAAGCATACAAGAGGAACTCTGTGCCATTTGCCGCACCAGTGCATAAGAACTATCCAACTTTGCAGCCCCGTGTAGCCCTGGAACAGTTAAAGCAGAAAACAATAGATCCTGGAGCAGCCTGTTCCACTGGCAAAGTTGTCAGCAACCTCAACATACCTCCAAACCCGGCCACCACATACCTTTGCCTGCCAGACACACAGGGGTCAGCAGGTAAATGAACAAACCAGGGTTTATAATGACGTATTTTCTTCTATTGTGTTTATGTTACTTATTTTGAAATTTTAATTATATACTGCCTAAAAAAATAAAGACTACTATTTTATTAATCTTTTACAGGAGATTCTGCTCCCAAGCTCTCTATTACAAATTGCAGTGGTACAAATTTGGATGCTATGCTGACATTTGACCCTGAGACTTGCCCCTACTGTATAAAATCACTGGGTAATGATTCAGAGGGAACTGAAGCAAATGAGACTGCAGACTCAGACAGTGAGGGGGTCTATGAATTGACACAAGATGCACACTATCGTGATGGTAGAGACCCCAATAAAAAAAAGTTGAAATTAGGGGCCCGGGCAGCGAAAATGGTGCACTTCTGGAGACTTGTGTGTGACACATTCCGCAAGATTGTAGACAGCAAGTATTTTGGACGAGGCATCATGATCGCCATTCTTATCAATACTCTCAGCATGGGAATCGAGTACCATGAACAGGTTAGTGCTAGTTGATTTTTCTGATAAAAAGGAAAATATTCTTTTAAAATAATTATCGCTTAACCTGATATAGTAAAAATAGTATATTTATGCAGAAAGGTGATTTTTTTGTCACAGTCCTATGATTTCGCTTAGCAAGATATGCTTTTCCCTACAACCTGCAATTATTAACAAAATAATTTTTTTAAAGAACTGTTTGTGTTATAGATAAAATAAGTTAATGAATGACTATTTCTGGGATTTATGTTGTCTAAATCTTTAACATCAGCAAATTACATGGATGATTATTTTGTAATATCTTTGGACGGTATATCCTTAAAGAGGCAACTGAAGCAAATGAGACATAATGTTAAAGATACTGCTGCTTTTAATTTAGAGACTTCAGGAATATAAGAAATAAATAAAGACATGTAATGACAAAATTCAAAGGGCATTACAATATAGGCAAGGTGAAAATAAACTTTTTTAGAGAAGAAACGCTTCCAGGCTTTTAGGATTTTCATATGAAACCAACTTAAGTGTTATTGACAATGAATAAACACAGTTTGATCATCCCAAAACTACTGGCTCATGTGTTTTGAAATCGTTGATTTGAAAGCAAGGGTGTGTTTACCTTCCTGTTTTAGTTAAACCAAAGAAAGTGGTAAAAAACTAAGGGGAGGTGAAGCTGATACAGTATATACAGCATGTGCCACTGAACCCAGCATAGGTGCAAACCTTTACCTTTCACATTTATGCTTTTTATTCTTTAACCAGCATTAGCCTATGTCCTAGATTTACATTTGATTAACAGTGTGATACCGTGATATTTTTAGTCAAGCTTATCACAAAATGAACACTTCAACCCCCTGCTCCATGCTGATATAAGCGCAGTTTCTGTGATATGGCAAAATGTCTTAAAAATTACAGATTAGACCAACTAGAAAATAGATTTGATTTGTCTCTCACTCAACATCTAAAATGCTCATGTTTCTTTGTGTCCTGCTGTCATTAAAAAAAATATGTAAAAGGCACTCTTGTATTGCCTACAAGTAAAAGTTTAGCCAACAAAATGCCTCACAATTTCAAAGGTCTCAGGAACATGATTCACACCCCAGCTGACTGTGGACGCAGCTCAGTAACTTTCTTTTTCACCAGACATGCTATGCACTGATTATTCTGACTAGCACAGGCTTTAGACTTTAGGACTTGTAGGTGATGTTTTTAGAGATGTTTGTGCACAGATGGAGTTCTGATCTGCATGCTATCAGCGGTTTCTTCCCCCCTGCCCTTTGTATAACGTCTCCTGAGGCTTGCGGAATTCCAAGCTTTTCACGCATCTTATACTCATGTTGTTTACTGTAAAGACGTAATTTGGCCCATGCAGGCAATGGAGACTTCAGGAATATAAGAAATAAATAAAGACATGTAATGACAAAATTCAAAGGGCATTACAATATAGGCAAGGTGAAAATAAACTTTTTTAGAGAAGAAACGCTTCCAGGCTTTTAGGATTTTCATATGAAACCAACTTAAGTGTTATTGACAATGAATAAACACAGTTTGATCATCCCAAAACTACTGGCTCATGTGTTTTGAAATCGTTGATTTGAAAGCAAGGGTGTGTTTACCTTCCTGTTTTAGTTAAACCAAAGAAAGTGGTAAAAAACTAAGGGGAGGTGAAGCTGATACAGTATATACAGCATGTGCCACTGAACCCAGCATAGGTGCAAACCTTTACCTTTCACATTTATGCTTTTTATTCTTTAACCAGCATTAGCCTATGTCCTAGATTTACATTTGATTAACAGTGTGATACCGTGATATTTTTAGTCAAGCTTATCACAAAATGAACACTTCAACCCCCTGCTCCATGCTGATATAAGCGCAGTTTCTGTGATATGGCAAAATGTCTTAAAAATTACAGATTAGACCAACTAGAAAATAGATTTGATTTGTCTCTCACTCAACATCTAAAATGCTCATGTTTCTTTGTGTCCTGCTGTCATTAAAAAAAATATGTAAAAGGCACTCTTGTATTGCCTACAAGTAAAAGTTTAGCCAACAAAATGCCTCACAATTTCAAAGGTCTCAGGAACATGATTCACACCCCAGCTGACTGTGGACGCAGCTCAGTAACTTTCTTTTTCACCAGACATGCTATGCACTGATTATTCTGACTAGCACAGGCTTTAGACTTTAGGACTTGTAGGTGATGTTTTTAGAGATGTTTGTGCACAGATGGAGTTCTGATCTGCATGCTATCAGCGGTTTCTTCCCCCCTGCCCTTTGTATAACGTCTCCTGAGGCTTGCGGAATTCCAAGCTTTTCACGCATCTTATACTCATGTTGTTTACTGTAAAGACGTAATTTGGCCCATGCAGGCAATGGACTAAAAGTGTGAAGGCTGAATTGATGAGAGGGCAGCCAGCCACATCTGAGACTCATCGTCCTGTGTTTACACAGTGTACTCGCATGCCTTGCAGTCTTCCACATCATCCGGGGGTGGCGGGGCAGGGGGTGGGCGGTTGGCAGTTGTGGGCATGCACCATGGTTCATTCGTGCCCACTTGCTGCTTGAAGTCTCTGCCCAGTGCTTTACTGCAAACAGCTGAAAATTATCTGCTTTTTACAGAAGTTTGACATTTAGACAAATGTGATATTTTTTCTCCTTAGTCTTAAAATTGTTCATTTTGGAACAAGAAAACATCCATCATTCTCCTGACTACATTTAATATGAATCATATTGAACAACTGCTTTTGGTTTTGATCCAAGCATTCACTGTATCGAGCATGTGAACTTCTGAACCTTGCATGATAGTTGGTAGGTTAACTGAACTGGACTGGTGTGCGAGAGCATGTGACTTGTTGTTAAGTGAAAGTGCTGGACCTGAAAGAAAGGCAACGTGAGCTCATGCTCTTCATTGTCTTTGCTACGCTCCTGTGGCGCTAGTGATGGCCCGAGGGAACACAGCACGAACACATGGATGGTGTTTCCCTTCTCCTCTAGTGTTGACTGCTAGAAAAATCTGGCAGAGAAGCTGCCTTTATCTTGTGGCCCATCTGGAAAATAGGAGACGGCCGAAAGAAGGAATTTGAATTTACAAGGTTACTTTGGTTCTTTGACCTAGTCTTTAAGCAAATAAAACTGGATGCCAACCTGCCTAATTGCATCGGTTTTCTTTTACTATCCTGGAGGTTTTATTGCTCTTTTTTAACTGGCCCAGTCACCTTATCACCACTTTTTCTTGTTATGCTTATTTGCTTGAACTGGGATATGTCTGTGTTCTCCTGTGGAGGAATCTTTAAACCTATGTTAGGCAAACACTTAATCTACTTTGCTTTTTTATCTATTAATACTATGCATCACCTTTTAAATATTTTACTTAAGAAAGATTATTAGAGATGTAGACTATTCATGAGGATGTTACTAGGGTAGCCACTGAAAGTATAATTATTGACTTTAATACTATGCTTCTTGTTATGCCCAACTTAAACTACAACTCAAGGGCCCAAACAAGAAACTGATTGTGCATGGATGTTTTCAATCCTACCAAACCCCAATTAATTAGTTAATTTAATATGCACCCTTATAAAACAAATTTTTGCAAATATATTAAAGCTTTATTTCCTATGTTTAAACTTCTGATCTACCTACTTCTTTATCTCAGGTACTATGTTGGTTGCTTTTTGTATGGAATTTAGTTTGATAAACTTTACTTCCTCCTGGATTTTGTCAGTCTGCAGTTTCAGTGTCTATTTTTAAAATTGATATAATTATTAGTATCATTGTCAGTAGGCTATAAGCTTAAGAAAAAAATAGATAGCAATTTTTATTACTGTATGCACTTAAAGGGTTCTGACTGGCTGGATGTATGTTTCTGGGGAGCTTGGGGTATAGCTGTGAAGAAATGTATGACAATGTTTACACTTTATACAAAAATGTAAAAAAATAAACAATTGAGACAATTAGTTCACCTATATGCTAAGTGGGTATGCTCAATTTGCATATGCAGTCTTAAACATACAATATTTATCCCCATAATATAACCCCACACAAAGACTAATAGCATATTTCATCCTCTGTTCAGTAACAATAAATATACTTTTAATTCAAGTTCTTTTATTAGACTTGTACTGCTGCAATTTTATTAGTTTTATTATTTTATTATGTAGATCTCAGCATTTGTACCCCAGCTATAGTGTTGGTTGGTTTGTTGAAGAATTTCTTGGGGAAGGGCCTAGTGGTTAAGGTGTTGGACTGTTACCAGAAAGACCGGGGTTCAATTTCCAGCACCACCAAGCCACCATTGT
The DNA here is from genome assembly GCA_026260075.1 of Sisor rabdophorus. NCBI lineage: Eukaryota > Metazoa > Chordata > Actinopteri > Siluriformes > Sisoridae > Sisor > Sisor rabdophorus. The sequence continues at coordinate 8,057,834 of JAOTQW010000041.1, read as the reverse complement.
GGGTTTTTGAGCAAGGCCCTTAACCCCCAATTGCTCAGTTGTAAGTCGCTCTGTATAAGGGCGCCTGCCAAATGCTGTAAATGTAAAGCAGACACTCTGATTATGGGCTTTGCTGTGCAAAAAGCTGATTGACTAGGAAGCCCTAGCCTGCCCCAGCAAGGCATATGTTTTGCTTAGTACACCATCTTTCCAACTAAAGCCACCAAAACATTTGAATGTAGATCTTTAAGTGGGCAGGCTGTGTTTATTTCTGCTTTTCCTTTTATAGCATGTGCCTTCTGGTTCTCCAGTACTTTTAAACGCTTGAAAGTTTGCTTTCACATTTACATTACATTTACAGCATTTACATTTACAGCATTTTTTGACATTGTCATTAGAGGGTTCATCTTTAGTGACTATTTTACACAGTCTCTCAATTTCCCACTTGCTGCTTTCCAGGATGGGGCTGTCATTGTGTTTTTGCTGCGTTGGCTGAAGCAGCTGATGGTGACATCTGGTTTGTATTAGGTGCTGGCATGCTGGCAGGAGAGAAGCTGATGTGCTCATGCTGGAGAACACTGAGGATGATTAATACTGGATCTAATACTTTATCAATGCTAATCATTAGATCAGTTGCTTTGACTGGGATATAGATGGCCAGCAGGAGGTTTATATAATGGTGATCTGACTTTACTATTCCAAAGAAACTGGACTTTCAGTTGTAATCATATGAGCTCATTTGTTATCAGAAGCCACAGTTATCTGTTTACATCTCAAACTACAAGACTACGGTTGTGTTTCTTGCCTAATGTTTTACAGCGGCCCTATCTAGAAGTTTTCCTTTTCAAAAAATAACTACTATAAATGCAGTCTCATTATTGTCTCTGTGTGTTTGGCAGCATATAAATTACAGCCCATCAGCAGTCTAAGGCTTGTCTGTTCATCTTTTATTCCTTTATTACTCACTCTCTGAACATACAATTTGAGAATTGTACTAAACCCTTGTAAACCCTGCTTACCCACTGCTGGAGAACATTGTGTTTTCCACAGTGATTTTATGTAACCCAGTGCTGTGTGTGTGTGTTACCATCATAAATTCAGCTTAACACTGTGGGACTAGCAAATTTTTAGCATAACCCCTGCAGCCTTGTGATTTTGGTCTGACTGCTTAATTAGAGGTTTATAGCTCTAGAAGACAAGTGCAATTATTAGGTAACCCATGTTAAATCACAGTCAATCAAAGCATAGAAAAGACCAAATTGTCAGGTCTTCTCTAAATAATATCTTTTAGCTTCTGATTGACACACTTAGACCAGGTAATCAGCAGTGGGTAGGGCAGGGGTACGTTGCTCTGGATAAGAGCGTCTGCTAATTGCTGTAAATGTAATTGTAAATGGTAGCTGAAAAATTAAGCAGAACTAAAATATTTTGTGAATGTGCATACACAATGCACTGGGTATGATGCAATATCCCTCTCCTTTCCATATTTATTCCTTATTGAAAAAGGCTTTAGGTCCAGCTGATATAGAATAAAACAGTAAAACAGTGAACACGTTTGTAGAGCATACCAAATTCATTGAGAGTTTGATATGCTGATTTTTGCCATAAATGGTCTTGATTTAAAGTGAAAGGTTTTCTAAAGGGTAGACTGTGTGCCCAACATGCCAAATACTGAAAGACCTACAAACACAGCATTCTGTGAGTTATCAGACCTTGACGTAATTGTTGCTGTTTTGGCTCTGGAGATGAAATAAAATGATAAAATCTAATGTGAGGTTAAAGAGCATAACATTTACAGTACAACAGCACTTACCGGATGAATGTTGGGTAAGTTATTTTCGTACACACACTATCTGTATTATCATACATACTTTTGTGTGACCTAGCATCTCTTTTCACAGCTTTAGGCATCCCTGTGACTTGCTTTTTGAGATGAACTTTCTGAGGTCATGCCAACTTTTTTTTCCTTTTTTAATTAGATTACAGTCTGCATTGTGTTTTATTTTATAAAATAAATTTAACTTTAAAAGAAATGTATTTCATTTTCTTGTATACAATTAGTTAAAAATATTATTTATTTTACACACTTTTTTAAACACTTTCATCGTGTTCATCAAATATAATATCCATAACAGAGACTGTAGAATTAGGCTCAATCCTGTTTCTACCCTTTAATACTTTTCATTGTTACAGACTTACTCTTATTCCAAACGTTCAGCAACATCTTAGCAAATGAGAAAGTATATATATGGTGTTTATTAATGTAATTATGTAATTAAAAATTTGAACATTTTAAACAAGTGCACTTGTAAGAAGATACAAGCTGGTACCTGAACATCATTGGTTGGGGTTTTGAGTTTGCGCATTACACATGCACTATCACAGGTTTTCTTCAGGTACTCCATTTCCCTTCCCTAGTCCAAAGATATACATTGCAGACTGATTATCATCTCTAAATTGCATTTATAGGTGCATGGGAGTGTGTTGTGGGTGGGTACATTGTAGTTTCATTCTAATGACTGAAGGATTTATACCAATTTGATTAATAAGACTTTTTGTCATATTTTACTCAGTATGCTTTTCCATTTCCCCTTATAGTCTTTTATGGACATCACTTTGTTCACAAGTCAAATGTTATTTCTACAGATTTTCAAACATTTAACAGCTGTGCTTAACAGCAATAGTATCAGATATCATACTAATAATCCTTCAGGGCTACAACTTTTATTTAACATACATGCTGCAGAGTCTAATGTATGCAGTAATTTAGCCAGTAGGAGAGTTCTTTGATATTTATATTAAATAAAACATTTCATCTTCTTTACCCGCTTATTCCCGAATACGGGGTCACGGGGGTCTGCTGGAGCATATCCCAGTGCACATAGGGCGGAAGGCAGGG
>JAOTQW010000041.1:8018193-8028917 GCA_026260075.1 Sisor rabdophorus | reverse complement strand
TTCTATTCTATTCTATTCTATTCTATTATGTTATATTCTATTATGTTATATTAGGTTATATTAGGTTGTGATTGTGTGTGTGCGCATTTGTGCTTAAGGTTGTGGCTCTGGGTTGGTGTTTTGGAGAGAAGTCATACCTAAAGAGCAGCTGGAATATCTTGGATGGGATGCTGGTGCTTATCTCAGTTATTGACATTCTGGTGTCTATGATCTCAAACAGTGGCACTAAGATCTTGGGCATGCTGCGTGTTCTAAGGCTGCTCCGAACTCTACGCCCCCTCCGGTATGTAGCTATACTGCTATTCTGCAATTTTGTGCTTAAATAAGCAGTTTAAACATATTCAACTAAATTTTAAATTAGTTTTGCTAAAAAAAGTTGTCACTTAAATTTAAAAAAGTTTAGATTTATCCCTATTTTAGCAATTATTATATAGATTGTACATTCATTAATCTAATGAACTTGTTAAATATTGAAAGTTTCAATATACATGATTTCTTTCCTTCTTAAACCTTTGGAAAGCTTTATTTTGTGTTACTGTGCATATGGATGTGCCGCGTGCCTCGCTTCTTGGGAAGAGAGCCTCTTAAACCCGGCAGAAATATTGATCAAATATTCAGGAGAAGCACAAAATCGAATTTTCATTCAATTTGACTGAAAAATGCATTGACTGGATTGAACCTAGCATTATTTATCCATCCTTTTTCTGAAATTATATTGTATCTCCTGTATCTGCTTTTTCCATTTACACAAATATCTCATCACCTACCTAGTCTTTTATCAGGGATTTAATCAGAGAATGATGAAGAGTAGGGCGGCGCAGTGGCATAATGGTTAGTACTCCGGTTTTCTTCCAAAGTCCAAAAACATGTACACTAGTTTGATTGGTGATTCTAAATTGAGTGTGTGTGGTTGTTTGTCTATATGTGGCCCTGCAATGGACTGGCGACCTGTCCAGGGTGTACCCCTGCCTCTCGTCCTATGTACTCTGGGATAGGTTCCAGCAGACCCAGTGTTCGTGAATCAGGGAATAAGTGGGTATAGAAGATAAATAAATAAATGATTGGATGAATGACTAATAAATAGTGAATTGGACCCATTCATTGTTGTGTTTCCGAGGAGAAGCTGAAACAGAAACGAGGAGAATTCCACTTGCGAGACATTGTGTGTTTTCAGGGACTGCATTCCAGACGTGAATTGCATTCCATGTTTGTTGTTGATTAGGAAGTGTCTGTGGCCCATGTGTAAAGCTTGTGTACAGGCATGCTTTCAAAAGGAGCATTGCGAGGAAAATCTGCATTTACTGTCTTTATTTTTTTTTTATTATGTCCGTGAGAGGAAACTGATCTTGCTAAGTGCATCTTTCTGTGAGTCTTGTCTTTTCTGCTCTAATGTGTGATGGTATTCCCTTGTGATGACAGCTGTCAAGAAAATATCTGCTAGAAAGACAGATTTTGTGTCTCTAGGATGTCAAAGTTATATACAATCAAAATCATCTGAGAATGTAAAATACAGAGGAGCTTTATCATGCCTCTTATTAAGCTTGCCTTTAATTCCAAAAACTCTGTTTCTGTATTGGCAATCCTATGTTTGTATGTGCAGTTTGTGAGTATGTGCAATTTGGGAGTGATTAGGGGCTGTGACTTTATGAGGAACACAAAGTGCAACCTTTTGCTATAAAACCCTTCCTAAATCACTCCTTATACCTTCAAGCTATCATTAAACACACATACACACAAAGTAGTTTGCAGTTTTTCTATATCCAACATGTTAGTGGCTGTTTTCACATTGTTCTATTAAGAATAAATATTCTAATGCCAGACTAATGTACAAGTGGATTTGTTATTGTCTGTGTGAATGTCATATTGGGTGTGCTTGCCATGATATTGAAGACATATAAACAGTTCTCTGTTGTACACAGCAGATTTTCTGAAGTAGCAAAAGTCTTGTAAATAAAACATGTAGTGCTGTGTATTCACATTAAGAAGGTGTGTTATTCTTGCTTACAGCTGAGCTTCAGCATCACTGGACACTTTTCAAATCGCTGATTGTATTAAAATAATTATTGAATATTGAAACCAAAAGAAAGACAGCGTCGTAAAAAAGTCCTTACAGCACAAGCCCGGGTGCCCCAGTAAAGATGCGCCTGATGCAGAAAGGGCTGTATAATCTACACCATATGTGTATGAAAATCACTGGGTAAAGACTATTTTGGAGATCTTAGGATAGGGTTATTAAGGAATATTATATAGAATTGTAAACATTTTTTTAATAATATGAGATCTTTCTTTTTTTATTTGAGATGGATTAAAATCTATTAACTTTTCACTCTCCCAGAGTGATACTGCGTGCCATGAGTAAAATATAAAAGCAGAAACATAATCCCCAAAAAAACCAACTTTAACATGTTACATATTATTAGAAAGCTAACATTTTTGTGATTTTTGTGAATGATGCAACTCACTTTAGGATACAATGAAAACAGCAGGTACGCCTCACAGCAAAAAGGTTAAATTCCTGGGTTGGCATGTTCTTCGCTGCGCTTGTGTGGGTTTCCTCCGTGTACTCCGGTTTCCTTCCACAGTCTAAAAACATGTGCAATAGGTTAATTGGTTTCTTTTGGATTCTAAATTGCCTGTAGAAGTGGGTGTGAGTGCTTGTGGTTGTGTTTGTTAAAGTCACCATAACACAGATCAAAACAGAGACAGAGACTGTAATAGACATACAGATCTTATAGCCACACTTTAACCCTCGCTATTTAAAAATGTTTAGCTGCTCACCATGTCTCTGTTTGATAACAATGCTACAGGTCCTCACACTTTGATGAGTTTTTAATTGCATTTTTGCTGTAATTAACAAGAAAATGTATTGTAGTCAGAATAATTGCATTCTCGTGTTCTCTGGAGAAACCTTTAATCTATTGTTGTTTTCAGATAATTGCTTGTCTAATTGTTTTTGCTTTTAAAATTGCAATTTCTTAGGACTAAGTCAGTGTGTTGGAAAGTAATGTAAAAAGGCAGATTAAGAGGGTTAAAATAACAAATAATAGAGTAACCATTAAACTCCAAAATTAACATATTGTGACTGTGTGTGCAAATACATACATGTTTAAATGCATATAAATGTAATTTGGGGGTGGAGGATTCTAGTGTAATTTAAAAAAAGACAAAGAGATATATAAAAATACATAGATACATGAAAGTTTATAATATATAATATAATATACATTATATACAGTATATAATATATAATATAGTATATAATGTAATATACACTTGTGGGTTTGATTCCCCAGTCTTTCTGTGCAGAGTTTACATGTTCTCCCTGTGCTTGCGTGGGTTTCCTCCGGGTACTCCGGTTTCCTCCCACATTCTAAAAACATGGTTGGTTGGTGATTCTTAATTGCCCATAGGAGTGAGTGTGAGTGTGTGTGGTTGTGTGTATGGCCTTGCAATAGACTGGCGACCTGTCCAGGGTGTACCCCTGCCTTTTTCCCTATGTTCGCTGGATGTGCACATGGAGCACTCTGCAGCCCTCCAACAAGTTCCACCCCACACCATTACAGACTCACTGCCAAACCGTTCATGCTAGAGAATGTTGCAGGCAGCAGAACGCTCTCCACAGTGTCTCCAGACTTAGAAGACCCATGCATATTTGTAGCCTGCTGGTGGTCATTTTGCAGAACATTTTGCAGTCTTTCTCCTGTTCCTCCTTGCGCAAAAGCAGAGGTAGCGTTTCTGCTGCTTGTTGCCCTCCTATGGCCTTCTTCACATCTCCTAATTTACTAGTCTGTCTTCTCTTAGTGTCTCTATGCTCTGGACACTACGCTGGCAGCCACAGCAAAGCTTCTTGCCACAGCTCACATTGATGTGCCATCCTGGATGAGCTGCACTTTCTGATCTACTTGTGTGGGTTATAGACTCTGTCTTATGCTACCACTAGAGTGAAAGCACCAGCAGCATTCAAAAGTGATCAACACATCAGCCAGAAAGCATATAAACGAAGAAGTGGTCAGTGGTCACCACATAGAGAACCACTTTCTTTTTTGGGGTGGCTTTTACAGAAGTGTAATTGACTTGGAGTTACATTGTGTTGTTTAAATGTTTCCTATATGTATATATATATTGGCCCCCTTTCTAATTTCAAATCTTTTTGCATGTTTGTCCCACTTTAATGTTTATGATCATCGTAGAAAGTTCAATATTAGTCAAAGATAACATGAGTAAACACAAAACACAGTTTTTGAATGAATGTTTTTATTAATTAGGGGAAACTAAATTTAAAACTACATGGCTCTGTGTGAAAAAGTGTTAATAACTGTGTTATTAAACCCTCTTAACCTAATAACTGTGATTTGTCTCGTCAGTCCACAAAGTATTTCATAAATGTATTGGCGATAATCAAGATGTTTTGAGGTAAAACTGAGATGAGCCTTTATGTGCTTTTTGCTCAGCAGCTGTTTTCGTCTTGGAACTAATGCCATTTTTGCCCAGTCTCTTTCTTATGGTGGAGTCATAAACATTGACCTTAACTGAGGCAAGTGGGGCCTGCAATTCTTTGAATGTTTTTGTGGGGTCTTTTGTGACCTCTTTGATGAGTGATAGCTGCGCTCTTGGGGTAATTTTGGTTGGCTGGCCACTCCTGGGAAGGTTCTCCCAAAGCTTTAGAAATGGCTTTAAAACCTTTTCCAGATCCATAGATATCAATTACTTTCTTTCTCTTACTTTGTTTCTAAATTTCTTTGGATCTCGGCATGATGTCTAGCTTTTGAGGATCTTTTGGTCTACTTCACTTTATCAGGCAAGTCCTATTTAAGTGATTTCTTGATTGCAAACAGGTGTGGTTTTGGATATAGTTTTCCATTAATGATAAAAACCTTTATTTAAAAACTGTGTTTTGTGTTTACTTATGTTATCTTTGACAAATATGTAAATTTGTTTGACATTAAATTGTGACAAACATGCAAAAAGATTGAAAATCAGAAAGGGGCCAACACTTTTTTGTAAGCTGCAGTTCAGCTTTCATTCTTTCATACTTAAGGTCAAAGTGGTCTGGCAAATATGGTCAGGGGTTCTTTCACAAGAAATTTGACAGGATTTCACTTCTAGCTTCATCGTCTGTTTTGTCCATGTCCATCCCTGATTTTATTGCTCTTGCATTACTTTTGAATTTAGTTTATTGTATTTATTTTTATTTAGTAATTGATACAATTAAAATGTCGTACAATTCTTTAAACAAAACATACCTAAGTAAATGTAAAATTATAAATTTAAAAAGTAGAAGTACTCAAAAAATACTCAATTACAGTAATGCAAATAAATGAAATTTGTTACTTTCCATCACTGCTTATTTCTTAAGTAACTTTCTGGGTAAGGTCCTATACGTTTACATGGCTAATTTATACTTTGTGACTTATTTTGTAAAATAACAGCAGGTTTACCAAAACATAAATCTCAAAACAGGAAAAATAGCCTGTGTGTGTGTATGAATAGCTGAATCTAAATAATTATAATTTCCTACACTGAAAGCAAAAGCAGCGAAAGGTATAAACACAGTTAAAATCAGAACCTTCTGTTTTTTTGACAGTCCCATTCGGCGTGACCAAGTTATCCTCACACTTTTCTTTTGGAATTGCAAACAAATGCTTACTCTAAATTCCTGTCTGTTCCATATTTATTGTTCTTCCCAAGCTGTAACAGCTATTATTTTTCACTGGAGGGGATTTGAATTTTCTTATGTTTCCATGTGCTTAGGTTTTTGTTTAATCTCTAAATTCTTTTAAGTGTCTGCTTCATGCCCATTATTCTCTCTGAGCCTGTTTAATTGATGTGCTTACTTGACCCTGATTTGTCGCATGGATGCTTTTAATACATGCGAGTCACAACATCCCATACAACAGTGCTCTCTGCAGGTACAATCCTAACATGCAGCTTTTGCCTAAAATGAAAGTGTCAGTGATTTTTTAGGGTTTTAGCCCAGTCACTGTTGGGCAAGTCTATAATTTAAATGACAATTTGATTGCTTTATATACATGTACACCTTTTTTTAGCTTCGAAAAAAAAAAGAGGACATACTTTCAGGTTAACATTTGTTTAGCTTATTGCTTTGACTGAGTTAGATTAGTCCCTTTGTTATGGTCTTCTCTCTTATACTTCTGACACTTATTTGATCACAGCACACTTCTAAAGGATATCAAACACCAGGTTTAAAACAGAATAGGGCTGATTTAGTTTGGAGTGCTACTAGGAATTTCCTTTTTTTAGATAGAAAGGCATGTAGTACAAAGCATAGAACTCATGCAATACTTGTGTTGTTAATTTCTTATCCTATTGCTGGCAAAATTATTTAACACACATTCGTTTATTCCCCTCTTCCTGTCACACACATACTCAGTTAGCTTTTTAGGTGTATTATATTATTAATTGTTTGTGTTTCTGGGTGCATCAGCCCACCACGAGAGAAATTACAGCATTGCTATTGCTCCAGCTCTCTTGCTGAGTTGCTACACTGATGACTGTCGTTATTCTTTGTCTGCAATGACAGATTCTCTGAAAAGCCATGGCATGTCGTTAGCAAGCTGAAAGGTATTAGTTAAGAAGTCACCTATTCAGTGTTCATTTCCATACCTCTTTTTTCCCCATATAGTAGTAAGATCTTGTAGTGGTAGCATGCATAGATGTACAGAGCAATGCCCTTTTAATGCTGCTGATAGGAAACAGGGCTGCTGATAGAAAGTAGACAGTAAAAATCCTCTTCTGCATGCACGTTTTTTACTCTGCATTATTAAGCTGTAACTTTTTTAATGATTTTGTTACCACCCAATACATCTGCTTTTGTATCCTAATGTACAGTACATATCTATTCTTTCTATATTATTAATTTATCATTTTTTTCTATTGAAAATGAATGGATAAATTCGATGCTGATGATTGTAATCATTTTTGTGGCCTTTCATCACTTCAGCGTAATCAGCAGGGCTCCTGGGCTCAAGTTGGTGGTTGAAACTCTGATGTCATCCCTTAAACCAATCGGAAACATTGTGGTCATCTGCTGTGCTTTCTTCATTATTTTTGGCATTTTAGGTGTTCAGGTAAATTATTGCTTCTGTTTTTATATGATGTACATCATACAGTACAGTGTGACTGTTAAGCCCACACTGTGCTATTTTAGCCATCTTTTTGTTGGCAAATTTTTAAATCCTAAAGGATTCCTGTAAGCAAATGCTAAAATTTAAAAAAGAAAGGGTTAACATACGTGATTGAAATTTTTTTTTAAGAGAAGCATACTGCAATTAGTGAGACAACTTCAATTTGCCAGGGCAAATTGTCCAAAGTGCCTGGTGAACAGTATTCCAATAAACTAAAGATTTACAAAAAAAATACATTTGTTGACTGTTAGCTATTGTTTACAGGATTACAGTCTAATGACATAATCTCTGCACGTAAAAGTTGTCTCAAGATGTCGCTAAGACGTAAAAAAAATCTTCATGTGCATCAGTTTTTATTGCATTATGTTTATTATACAATCTGATATTATCACAACTGAGATCCTACAATGTGACATTCTTACAAGAAAAAAAATTGCACTGTGTGAGCCCGGTTTAAAATACATACAGTACAGTGCCTATTAGAATTAAATGTTGTATCTTGTGTGAACCAGCAGCTTTTACATTACACGGCTGGCGCGGTAGCATGTCATACATCAGTGGAGTAATTAATGCCTGTATCATAAAGTCATAAATTATTTTTTTCTGAAACTAATTGACTTATTTTTTGTGACTGTTGTTTTCCTGTCAATAATACAATTCAACATTATTAGCCTTGTTCTTCTATTTGATATGTCAGGCATGCTCTTATACAAGCAATGCCCAATGGTCTGTATCACAGCTGATTATTGATTCGTTGTAAGCCATGGTGTAATGTGTAATTTTCCTGTTAATGAGACTGGTCCTTAGAGTAAAGCATTTTAAGATTTAAATAACTTGTTTTTCTCTCTGAACAGCTGTTCAAAGGAAAGTTCTATGTGTGTCGCGGGGAGGATATGAGAAACATAACTAATAAGTCAGACTGCCTTCTTGCAAAGTACAAGTGGGTCAGGCATAAGTACAATTTTGACAATCTGGGACAGGTAAGACTTAAGCGGTATTATTTTTTTACACTGGCCTCAACAATATAAAATGGGTAGTTGTTAATTGCAGCGTCTTTCCTTGTTTTGCCAGGCACTGATGTCTCTGTTTGTACTGGCCTCTAAGGACGGCTGGGTGGACATTATGTATGATGGATTAGATGCTGTAGGGGTTGATCAGCAGGTAGCCATGTAGAAGCCAAGCACAATACACTTTTATCTAATAATAAAACCTTTGAGAATTTTACATTTAAGATCTCTGCATCTATAAATATTAGTCTTTCGTTTGTCTTGTCTGCTCAATGTGACTGCTAGCTTATCACTGGTAAAGCAGTAGCTGAAATTTAAGGCTTCTAATTGAAAGATTGTTTATACCACTAATTTGCTACTTTTGCTCAGTTGTATAAAAGACACATGTAAGTTGCTCTGGATGAGGGTGCCTGCAAACTTTTATAGCTTTTTTATAACTTTCTATTTTAAATATAATTTTTTATAAATGTGCTACAGTCTCTGATTTTATTGATTTTGTTTGCCTTGTTAATTCATGTTATTAATCTGTGTGTTTTAGCCTATAATGAACAACAACCCATGGATGCTGCTCTATTTCATCTCTTTCCTGTTGATCGTGGCTTTCTTTGTCCTCAATATGTTTGTGGGCGTGGTGGTAGAGAACTTCCACAAGTGTCGTCGACACCAGGAAGCTGAGGAGGCCAAGAGGAGGGAAGAGAAGCGGCTGAAAAGAATGGAGAAAAAGAGAAGGAGTAAGGAGAAGGAGCTGGCTGGTCGGTAGTCTTTCCACATCTTTCTGAGTCCTGCTTGGCCGTTTGATTCAACGCTAAATTCCACACTAGTGCTAATCAGAATGACCGGCGTGCAGTGAATGAAATGCCCGGGCTGGCGCGTAGCTAGAACGATCCCCACCTGCAGCCTGATCCCCTCTGCCTGGGAACGTAGCTCAAGCATGTCCCATGGCCTGCATGCCAGCCTGAATCCTGACTGAGAGCAGGGTGTGTGGTATATTCCTATCCTGGGGTCTGCCAAGTCTGCTCTTTCCATGCATGCAGGGCAGTGATAAACAACATTCTTTAGTGTTGCAGTGGTTTCAAAGCAGTCGGCTAGGTCCGACATCACAATGTTCTCAATTTTTTATTTTCAACTCTATATTATTTTTGATATTTTAAGACCCCCTGACAGCAATGATGGGGGTTGGGCAGTATATTGTTTGACAGCAATGATGGGGGTTGGGCAGTATATTGTTTGACAAAGCAATAGCAGACAGTTTGTACCCTTGAGAAATACAGATAAAAGTATTCCTAATGCAGGTGATGAGTAACTAAAAAGTAATGCAACTACCACACGAGTTATGCAATCATACACTAGTGCAGAGAAGCATTAAGTACAGAACTAGCTTCTGTACTTTCTTTTCTTTCTCATTCTGTTTTATTTTCTTCAGTAAAGTTTGTTTTTGTTTATTTTCTTACTACAATTTACACTGCTTGAGAGATTTCTATTTTATCTCTTGCAGGGCTTGCAAAATATAAAAACTATTGGTAGCCCTTCAGGCAGTCACTTTTCATTATTTGGTAGCCCAAAATTAATTTAACAGTGATTAGAATATTGTAAAGGAGACCATTTAGAAACATTCAAATTACAATAATCAATACTAATATTAGGTTTCAACTGGATATCTTATTCCAAATGTCAGCGATTTGCATGTATCTCTATCACATTTTACATCACATTAATGAGATTTTCACGTGGAGATAGTAATCACCGACAGGACAATTTTAGGGGAATAAGTAGGCAGCAGCTCTGTAGTATCTACTTCTATCTTCTATACCCGCTTATTTCCGCCCTGGTACACCCTGGACAGGTCACCAGTCCATCGCAGGGCCGCACACACAACCACGCGCACTCTATATTTCTTTATTTATGTCATACTGTGCTAATGCACATTTTAAAGTATTGCATTAGAAGTGAATGCTGGAAAAAGCAAATTTATAAAAATTCACAAAGCGAATGTATGCTTGAGGTGTTTTTTGAGAATTAATGCTAATAAAGGTACTGTTGGTGGAAATACATTTGGCAAATAAATTCTGACGTAGCAAATAATAAACCAACATAACTAACATGTGTTTTTGCTAAAAAAAACTCTCGGGACAGATAAGGAAATCTGCACTGCTTGGACATTTATTACTGTCCAATGGTTACTAATTGAAGTACTGTTTCCAATTATGCCTGCTTTGTTGGTTACTCAAAACAAATTCTTACTATTCTATAAAAAGAAATTTCTGACTTAGACTTATAGAAAAAGATTTGCTTCATGTTAAGATGGAAATCCAGCAACTGACAAACATAATGTAAAATTAGTACTGCTGCAGTTTGTATAATTGCGGATTAAAATTGCACTGTTGCTTCACAAAAAGAAGGTCCAGGTTCGAATCCTGGGCATGGGCCTTTCTGTGCTGAGTTTGCATGTTCTCTCCGTGCTTGCATGGGGACATTTACATTTAGTAGTTATTCTAAATTTTCTATAGGAGTAAGTGTGTGTGTGTGTGTGTGTGTGTGTGTGTGTGTGTGATGGACTGGTGACCTGTCCAGG
>JAOTQW010000041.1:7996462-8006521 GCA_026260075.1 Sisor rabdophorus | reverse complement strand
TGCATTAGGTTGATTGGTGACTCTAAATTGCCTATAGGAGTGAATGTGAGTGTGTTTGTATGTGTGTGTGGCCATGCGATGGACTGGTGCCCTGTCCAGTGTGTAGCCCCTGCCTCTTGCCCTATGGGATAGGCTCCAGCAGACCCCTGTGACCCGGGGTTCGGGAATAAGCGGGTATAAAAGATAAATGAATATTACATTTGTATGTAGCTGAATTTACCCCAGTATGGTGTAACATTAAAGAGGTACAAACCATTAGACTTAAAAAAATATTGCAAACATTAAATGCAAGAATGTTGATGGATGCAGCTAAATGTTTGACTTGTAATGTACAATGGATTTGCAGCGAATTCTGACCAAATAATATATTTGTAATTTTTTTGGATGTTTTAACCAACCTGGCTACATCGATGTTTCTACTGTTTCAATACATGCTATATCTTTCTACTAGTCTGCAAGTTTATTATTAAGGGAATATTTAAAATATATGACTGCAATTATTGATTTCATTTAATGCTGGAAATTATTCTAGTCAGGTAATTCCTGCAAAATGTTCTGAAGAGATCAATCTGGGAATCATGGGATATAAAATATACAATTTACTGATCGCATGGCTATATGCCTATGTCCATTGGCTTGCCTTAAAACAGACTTTTAGCACTGTCACTTCACCTGTGAAAGTGCTAAAACTTAAAAATTCATGATTTCAAGAAAGGAATTCATACTTTGGCAAGTTGTTTTAAATCCTTGCTAAGATAAAAGAAATACTTAAAAACTGTTAAGATATTAGTAAAAATTAAAATTCAAATGAGAGTGCTGATGTCGCGTTATTGTCGAAAATCGTGAATAACACTTTGTTAAATATTACAAACTGCCTGTGTGTTAAATAATAATAATCTTTCTTTTACAGGTGGAACCAATTAGATCTAGCCATCGTTCTGCTGTCCATTATGGGGATAACTCTAGAGGAGATTGAGGTTAACGCCTCACTCCCCATAAACCCTACCATCATTCGAATTATGAGAGTGCTACGCATCGCCCGAGGTGTCTTCACATTGTTATACTTTTGTTGTCTTCGCTTTGCTTTTGATCAACTTATTTTCTTCATAATCTGTTTGGATATAGCTTAGTTCTTTCTTAATTGCTAATCTTTTTTGACTGTTTCAGCATCTGTATGATTACTGTTTGTAGCTTCACATCGTATAGATAGAGATGGCTAAAATGAGAATAGTAATAAAATACTTTAAAATTAGTTTGTCTTAGACAAGCATACACATGAATCTCAGTCACTCATTTGTATTGGCCACTTGTTCTGCAAACTTCATTTGTGTGAAAATGAAGAAAATGTATACGTATGCGCGTAGCCTGATGATGAGAGTCAGTGGTCAGCCTTTATTTAAATTCCTAGAGACAATCTTTTAATTGATGCAACGCATGCAGCAACAGGCATCTGGCCTCTTGCAACCGATTTACACATTATTACAAGCCTAATATTCTTGCAAGCCTGCGACCTATTTACATACAATTTAAGTACTCTGAAATAACTGGCAAATCTGATTTAATGTGCTGACCTCAACAAGAAATATGTCTAGGATGGCTTCTCTTTCTCTCTCTAATCTAGTTTTTGTCATTAATCAGCATATTAATATTCTCACCTTATTATTAGCGAGTAGCCTAAAGAGGAGCCCAGATTTTTCTACTACTCATTTCTATTACTGTATAAATCTATGTATTTAAACACAGAAACACATTTATTAAGAGGCAATTCAGCTTGACCTCATCTAATGCCCATATCCCTTTCAAGTGTTAAAGCTTCTGAAGATGGCAGTGGGAATGCGAGCACTGCTGGACACAGTGATTCAGGCACTGCCTCAGGTAATAGAACTGCTTTGTTGTCTGTTTATGCCCATGATAGATAATTTTTTAAGACCCTGTTTTTCTTTTGCTGGCCTCATTTTCATATTCAGTGAAGTAACAATGCTACATACGAACCAAGATAGCAAATGCAGCAGGAGGGGAGGGGGGAGTTAGCAGCTAAGCATGCTCTCTGTAATGCTATCAGGCTTTGTGGCATCCTGGTGAAGGACTTGATCTGCACTATGGGATACTGTCAAAATTTCAATAAATGATGTAGCAATTTTGAATGAGTAATGTACAAAAAATAATTGCAGTACTCTGTGTTCCTGTTTAGGATACTTTATGCTGTAACTCGCTGTTACTTTATGATCCATTAATCTTGCTTAGTGAAAGCCACTGACCTGAATACTTCCCATGTGTCACTCATGTGTTTAGTGACTTATAATCATGTCATGTTTTAAAAATGATTTCTACATGGGAATTATATGCTTTATTAAAAGTGAAGAAGGCCAGCCATAGACAATGAAAATCATTTTTTGTAACTCTTGGATTGTAAATGAGCATTTTCCATTAAATATACCTACCTGATGTTGACCATGTGGTTGGCTGAGGTTACTGTTTTTATATGTTTAGCCTTTGTGGCTTAACCAATGATCCCTGTGAACTTTTAAACTTTTAGCTGTAATCACTGGCAGTGGGCCAGGAGTTCTCTCACTTCATAGCTATTTTTTTTTAGATTTTTTTTCTGTCCTTATATGCTTCAGAACATTGATCTGGCTTTCTGTCTTTGCTCTTGCTCTTCAGTCACTCTCTCTCTCTCTCTCTCTCTCTCTCTCTCTTACTTTGTCTCTTTCCAGGTGGGGAATCTGGGTCTTCTCTTTATGCTTCTCTTCTTTATATTTGCCGCCCTTGGAGTAGAGCTGTTTGGTGATCTGAGTAAGCACAATGCAGTCTAGCACTCAGACATAGGGGCCATAGAACATAGAAACTTTTATTATTCTATAAAAAATTTGAATTGCTCGCCTTAATCATTTAACTGAATTTGTTTACAAAAGATGAATTAATGTATGAATGAATGAATAAATAAATGAATGTTTAATGATAATGATTAGTAAAAAGAGCCTTTTTTTAGATTTACTAAATATAAAGCTCTGCATGCATCAAAATGAAAATCAGTATTTGCTAAATTATATGCACTTATTGATAGCACTGAATATAAATATCATACTCTGTGCTATATTGTAGTATGTGATGATTTGCACCCCTGTGAGGGACTGGGACGCTACGCCACATTCAAGAACTTTGGCATGGCTTTTCTTCTGCTGTTTCGTGTGTCCACTGGGGACAACTGGAATGGTATTATGAAGGTACATTTTTTATGTCTGTTGTATAATTTCATATCTCATCTGAACTTTAGTTGAGCTGTTTAGACATTTACACATGCTGTTTATTTACCTCATTCGGGAGAAATAAAAATCATCGCTGTCTTCACTAAGTTATTTTTTTTAACTGATTTACTAAGCTCCCAGATAAGGAATGTTTATCTCAAGTGCATGTAGTGTCAGTGGCTAATTTTAGGAAAGGACAATTTTACATAAGTTACAAATTGTTAACATCATTTAAATTGATACTGCTAAATCATTCGATGGATTACATACTGAGTATGAAAAATAATGAATAATTTTTTGTAATATTTAATGCAGTTAGAAATACAAATAAAAAGTCAATATAGATTTTTAGCTACTTAGATACTCTATAATTTAGAATTCCAGAATGTTGAATTTAATCAAAGTAAGTGTGTATTTTGTTATTGAGATCAGACACTAAAGTCAGGTAAGGAGGTCTGGTGTGCAGTCGGCATTCCAGTTCATTCTAAAGGTGTTAAGTGGTGTAAGATTCAGGACTCTCTGCAAATCACTCGTGTTTTTTCACTCTTAAAATAACATACCATAGCTCAGTGGCTTTGTGTTTAGGGTCATACACCATGCTGGAACAGTTTTGAAGTCTCTCAGTTCCAGTGAAGGAATAATATAATGCTACTTCCAAAAGCATGTTAGACAACTGTGTGTGTCCATTGTAGCAACAGTTTGGAGAGGATCCAGTTATACAAACTTTTAGCAGTAGTTTACATTGTGTGAAGTACTTTCAATTAACACATTTCACAGGCTTTAGGAATGCTTTTGTTTTCAAAGTATGTGTAGAAAATATCACATGTAAAAACCCTTTGTGTAAAAAAAAATAAATATCCTGATTTTTACAGCTTTTCCATAATTTTAATTTTCTAAGTCAGTTTTTAGTCTTTGTGGAGCATAAATACAGGAATCATTCTATTGCTTTGATATGTTTGTATAAAGTTAATGTATGCTCTTTTATTAATATAGAAACGCAATTAGAATTAATATACTCTTGCCTTACATGGCATTTTTTATGCCTCCAGCACCAATTAGTGACAAACCTCTGCATCCCTCTCATGCTGATGAATTCTACTGCATTCATGACACAGATCTAATTTGCTTAAAAACTTTACATGCTTGATATCTTTAGGGTTTTGGGGGTTTTAGCATCTTTGTAGAATTTGCCCAAAATTCTAATACATGCATACCCAAAGTAAATGAAATGCTGTTTTCAAACCATTTGTAGAACTTAACATTCAGAATCACAGAAAGAGTTACTAATATGAAGTAAAAGATCTTGGAACTAAGTATAAAAAATTGCTTACAATTTTTGGTGTAAATAGAGGAAGCTTTTTACCTGGGGAATAAAATTATTTGATTCCTTACAAAACCTTTGTTGAAAGTTAAAAACAATATATGTCATTTGCTGGTTTGTTGTCTAGTAAAGTGGGTATGCTAGTATTTACGTGTACGTTTCAGGACACACTTCGAGATTGTGCTCACGACACTGGAACATGCTACAACACAGTGGTGTCGCCTATATACTTTGTCTCATTTGTGCTGACGGCTCAGTTTGTGCTGGTCAACGTTGTAATTGCTGTCCTTATGAAGCACCTTGAAGAGAGCAACAAAGAGGCGAAGGAAGAGGCGGAGCTAGAGGCAGAAATGGAGCTGGAGGCTGAAGGGGGAAATGGAATGACTAGGGAACACGTTTCCCCTTCGACCCTAAGAGACATAGGTGGACCTGCAGGCTCGAGTTGGATCTCTAGTGACTCACAGGACAGAGGTTATCCTCCAGACAGCCCATCAACTGCCATACGCAGAGACTCAACAGTGCACAAGACAGACCAGTCTCAAAGTCTGGAGCCTCCGTTACAGGTGATCAAATCTAGTACAATGTTGGGTGTTGGGGATTTGTCTTGATTGTGTTGATTTGGCAGATACTCGGTATGGGCGAGCAGCTGTGCTTGTTTGCACAGGGCCATTAACCAGTCAGATCCAACCACTGAATCACATGCCACATAGACTACAGTCCAGTATGTTACATTCTAAGCATCCAGCAGGGCACCATGTGAAATATGACAGCTATAGAGAATGAACAAGCTGACCACTGACTCTTATCATCTGTCTGCTGTAAACCACAGTGCCAGCTGACGAGAGAGACAGCAGCTCTCTCCCCATGTGCTAAGCCCTGCTCAGTAGCCATAAACTATTTTTCCTTTATTAGTGGTGATAAAGACAGTGTACACTATGTACACTATATATTTGTAGAATTGTATACTCAGTTTGGCGGAAATTGTCTAAAGATACATCTTGTAGCTTATTTAGTGTTATGCATGAAACAATGTTACTCTAAACATGAAGGATCCCTGACATCGTGTGAAAAGATAAAGATTATACATTGTAGAAGCCTAAAAAAATGTATTTAGAATAGCAAAAGTCAAGTTTATTAATTTAACATTGTGCTGTAGTATTCCTTTTATCTTTTCATTTCTGCAAAAACATAAATATCCCCTTAATTTGTATGCACCATGATATCCTGCTGCTTTTTTTCTTTTTAAACTTTTTGGGTTTTCTTGCTGTCATTTAGTGATGGCCCTGCTGCTTGCCCTTTTAGCTGCAAAGCAGCCAAAGGTCATTTTAGTGCCATGGGAAAGCACAGATACATCAGCATTGTTTTTGTTGTGCCTGGCTATTTCTAGAATGCCATTTTTTGGTAAATAGTGACCCTCATATTATTGCTTTGGTATCCATCATCTCATAAAAAGTTGAATCAGGAAAAAAAGCTCTCCTACTGTGTACTGTTTTGCTTGCACCCTTGAACAATCCCAGTAGAGTTATTCTGCCCCCTAATGGGGATATATGGTTGCAATAACACACATGCCTTCATTTTCTTATCTTGCAAACCCAGTTTAAGTTTTTTATAGTATGCACATTTTAATTAGGGGGTTATGTATTTATATCTGCCAAAATGCTGACAAAATTTAAGTGTGATGCATTTACCAAGAAATATTAGGCTGGTAAATTTATGGTATTTACACATGCTTGTATTCGGACCATCTGTGTGTGTGGCCCTGTAATGCACTTGACCCCTAATTAGGGAATAAGCGGGGATAGAAGATAAATGAATAGATGATTGCAAATATTGTGGGCTAATTTAATTTCATGAAAGATATTCCTAATTTTAGAGAAGGGTTGTTTTGCCTACCAGCCTACTAATTTAATAAAATTTTAATTTGTAAATAGTTAGCGTGGATATCCGGCAGTCAAAAAATGTAAGAATTTGCATACATAAAGATTTCACAATACTAAAACTTGTAGATATTAAGTATCTAATTACATGCACAATTAAGTAGTTAGTCTTTACTTGTACTTACACTAAAAGTCCTAATTGCTGTCTTCTGCTTTCTTTTTACATGTATGTTAAACATCTATATGGCCTCCTGGCCACTTGTCTATGAACTTCTTTTTTTTCTTTCTTCTTATATGTACTGTCAAAACTGTGCTTTCCCGGCCCTTTTATTATTTGTCTCTGTATGTGTCCACTCCTTTTCTTTTCTTTTTTCTGCCTGCAAATGGATGGGTCAATAGCGGAGGCCCATGTTTGACTCGGTATCCCTGGTGATTCAGGGCTCAATGGAAGGAGAGCTCAGCCTAATGGACAACCTTTCTGGCTCCATCTGCCACTACTACGCTCTACCTCCTCTTCCCAGCAAGTACCGCAATGAGAAACAGGTCAATGTCTCCCATGTGCACACTGCTGCTTGACACTATGCTTCCTTCTCTGTTTCTCTTTCGCCTTTTCTCTTTTTCTCTCTCTCTCTTTCTGTCTCTTTGTCTCCCTCTGTTTCTTTATGGCCTTTCTCTGTCCTTGTCTGTGAAACCTGTCTGCCTCCTCACTAGGTATTTAAATACATTTAAGATACTAGTTTCAAAAAAATAAAAACTTTACAGCTTGATCCTGAACATAACAAAATGATGATCAATAAACTTGATAAATGTGTAACGATGCACATTTTTTGCAAAGCAGTTTGCTTTAAATAAAAAAAAATCACATAAATTAAATAAATCACAATAAATTTTTTATTATCCTTTCTTTTAAAATCACTGTATTGCCAAAGGTTTGTGATCACCTAAGCATCACAAACACATGCGATTTCAATAATCTTATTTCAGATTTATTACCATTTTACTATTTGATTAAGCTCCACTTTTTCAGTAAGACTTTACAATTTAAAGCTTTAATGTGAGATTTCTTTTTATTGAGCTCCAACAGTATTAGCGAGACACTAATGTCAGGTAAGAAGGTCTGGGGTGCAGTCAGCATTCCAGTTTATCCCAAAGGTGTTTAAGGTGTTGGACTTTGTGCCTAACACTCGTGTTTTTTTAGCTCTAATGATAACACACCATGTTGTAAACGCTTAGGGGCTTTTTTTTTAGGATCATTGTCATGCTGGAACAGTATTTAAGTCTCTTCGTTTCAGTCAAGGAATAATGTAACGCATAGAAAAACATTCTAGACAACCTTGTGCTTACATATTTGTATCAAAGGTTTGGAAAGAAACCATGTATGCATTTATTGGTCAGGTGACCATGAACTTTTGGCAATATAATGTATTATTGTACTTTAACATCTTGCTCATTGTCCAAAATGCAGTCTGAGCTGTGCCAGTGTGTAAAAATGTATTGTGGCGTAAAACAATCTTGTGTGAGTGAGTGACGATATGTGTCTCCAATTGCCTGTGGCCAGATGGCTTTGTTCTCACCCTGGCCTCATCTCTTCCTCTTTAGATCCCCCTAGCTGAGATGGAAGCTTTGTCTCTGGCATCGGAGAAATCCTGGTCCTTAGCTCTGACGGATGACTCTGTCCCTGATGATTTTAATCCCCTCTTACTAACCAGTCTGGAGTGCAATGTACTTAACAGTAGAGCAACTGTTCTTTCATTTGTGCGGGTTCTAGGACTTTTCTTATAGAACTTCCAGTAATTTGCCTCCTCTATAAGAAGATTTGTTTTGCATTAGTATCTAATAGTTAGGGGAAATTAGTATTCAGATGCTAATATTCCTGTTATTAACACCCTCCCTTTATATCACCCAATGTACGTATATACACTTATTATATTATTGAATATTAAGGTATGTATTCATAAAAATAAAGGCAGTCAAGGAGGAGGTATTTGGACACTACCTATTAAAAACATGTTTTGAAAGTTACATTTTCTATTGTCCTTACACTACATAGCTTTTGTCTACTTGGTATTATGGTTCAGATGAGAAATTGCTCTCATTCCGTACAAGGTTGCATTTGCTGTATTTTAGGTTTATTGCCTTGTTGAATCTTCTGGAGGGCGGCGGAGTGGCATAGTAGTTAGCAGTTTGCCTCTCAGCAAGAATGTCCGGGGATTTCCGGCAAGGGCTATTTCTGTTCTGAGTTTGCCTATTCTTCACATGCTTGCATGGATTTACATGTGGTACTTTGGTTTTCTTCCACAGTCTAAAAGCATGTACAGATTACATTAGATTGCTATTGACCTGTCATGTGCACTCAATTACTTTTATTTATTTATTCATTTATCCTCTATACCTGCTTATTCCCTATTTTGGGGTCATGGGGGTCTGCTGGAGCCTATCCTAGCTAACAAAGGGCAAGAGGCAGGGAAACACCCTGGACAGGTCACCAATCCATCGCAGGGCCATAGACGAACAACCAGACACACTAACACACACACACAACACACTCCTTCCTATATGCAATTTATAAAGGAAACCCACGTATCATGCAAACATGCAAACTCCACACAAAAAGACCCCTGAAAACGAACCCAGGATGTTGTAGTTGTGAAGCGACCGTCCTAACCACTACAAGCTGACCTACTAAATAACTAAATTACTAAACTGATCAATAAATATAGTACAGGTTAGGTTTTTTTAACATCTTAAATTTATTTCATTTTATACAACTGAGTAATAGGAAGAGCCTTGCTTAGGGACTATAAAATAGCAACATAATGGTGCTAGAAATAAAACCTTGATCCTCCAATTAGCATTCCAACAACTTAACCACTGAGCTACCACTTTGGTTTAATGACATACTTTACTGGAAGTTCTTTTGTTTACTCTCTCACTTTCTATTTTCCTCTGGTTGTTTTCAGTTCAGTAAAATAGTCCTGTTCTCTTTTTCTTTTTTGTGTTTGGGTTTTGAACATCTGTCTTATCCGTTCTCACATCTGGACATTTCTACCCTGTCTTTTTCTGGATGGTTCTGTCCTTACTGTTTTCATGTGCCAGTATATGTGTATGATTATGTTTAAACTCCAAAATGACTCAGCTTTGTCTTTGTCCTGACCTGCATTTTGTAACAATTTTTTATCACAACACCATGTCCCTAATTTGTTAGAAGCGTATGGGTAGGCTTCTCATTTCCACTAGCTGCAGTAGTAAAGGGTCTAGATGTGGCTTTGGATGGGAAGAGACTGGTAAAATTTCCTATAACATTATAACATTTTGTTTCATTTCCTGTGAGGAAGAAACAGAATTAAAAACAAAAGTGCCATCCTTAAAGAAGACTTAATTCTAAAAAAAAAATAATAATAATATTGACCAAAGCTTGTGAGGAAGTTCAGTCTCCTTTCCTGTAGCCAGTTTTCCTTTCATTTCAGTGTGCTAACATGTAACTGTAGGTCCTGTGTTTATGTTTGATGCACCGGGTCTTATATCCCTAGCTCAAGCTCCTCTAACAGCTCTGCTTACGATGCTCTCCTCTGCTCCACAGGGTGCAGATCCTCTTGAACCAACAACTAAGTCTGGA
>JAOTQW010000041.1:7943174-7960723 GCA_026260075.1 Sisor rabdophorus | reverse complement strand
AACAAATGTAAAAAATTGATCTATCATCTACATGAAACATGACTAATGAGCAAGCAACACATTCATCTTGGGAAATTAATTTCACTTTAAAAAACGATTCCCAAAATGACTATTAATTTTACATATTTCAAAAGAAAATATTTCTTCATTCCATCAACATGAGCTCAGAATGTTACGTCTAAACATTATTGGCGTGTCCAGGTTTTTACAAATGGAGAAGCAATTCAGTATATCAGTGGATCTGAAAGGTATTATATAAACATACAGCTATTAAATATCTTATTTGATAAACAAACATAATTTCTTAAATCAATTTTTATCATTTTTATTCTTGAACATGATTGATTTAGTCCTCTCCCTCTCTAAGTCTTTCGCGTTCACATGTCTGTTTATTTACATTTTCCTCATCACATCCATTCACTCGTGTCCTTGAGATCACGTGTGCACATTTCAGAATCTAAACTCCACATGTTGAAATTAACATTTACGTTTTTTTCACATCTCTTACACTTACTCAAATGTACTGTTTATGTGAGATGTTTTTTTTTACTGTAAACGTATTGTTCTAATGTAAGCGGCAATCAAACGTGTTTGTTGCTGCTGACTGTAATATGGCGTGAGTAAAGCTGTTGGAGCAGTGACACGACTGGGTCGCAGGGGGGCGCGCTATCACCGCTGTACAACACAAGGCTGAGCTGATGCCCGGACCAATAGCGCTGCTTCAAACCTCCATCTCTCAGCATCCTGACCGACAGGAGAGAAAGAAAAAGAGAGAGGGGGGGAGAGAGAGAGAGAGAGAGATCGCTGAAGCACCAGAGCACATCACTGACCGCATGCCCACACCTTTGGCAGCACTGTTGGATTCTCCTTGTTTTTATTTATTTTTGTTAACGCCTTTTCTTTCTGAATCCGTTTTTCTTATCTTAGGCGCGCGTTTTTATTTCTTTTAAAGTCTCATAGTGTTATTCGAATTTTCCTGGATGCGCAATATATTAAAGGATATCGAGAAGCAGCCATTATTGCGGCTCTTGTTTTCTCACACTCTGGTGGGCAAAATCGTGCGGTAAGTACCAAAATATCCTCTTAAATTACAGCTATAACGAGATATAAAATAGACATACAGGAATAAATTGTAAAACAAAATATTAAAAAAAGACCACGTTCTTTCAAAATAACAGCTCGGATTATTTAAATGTGCTCATTTTTCAATCCAATTGGCTAAACTGTAAACACGGGCGCGTTGAATTATCACTGAATGCTCGATGCTTGATGAGCTGTGAAGAAAAATATAGAGAAAGAAATATCCGCAGGCCTACACCCAGCAGAGCATTTTATGAGCTCTGCACATTTCAGAACCTTGGACAGCCGCATCAAATCCAGCTTCGCCCTTTCCCAGTTCATCACTTCCTAATAAACGCACACAGGGTTGCTGAAATGTTTTATCTCATAATGCAACGGATTAACCACTTAAATAAGATAAATTTAGAGCAGTGTATTTCCGAGAGCGGATGTAATCGATCTCTGCTGCAGCCCCTTTTATCTAACATTATTATAGTACATTCTGTACAGTCTTGTTTTGCCATCCCTTATGCTATTAGTTGTGTAGAAAAAGTAACACAAGTAGTCTCCTTAAGGATTTGTTTTTAGCCTCATCGATTATTATAATAGGTATATCTAAAATAAAGGCTACAACATAGCAGATAAGCAAAGCCTCTATTATGATGGTTGATCGTTAGTGAGCACTGAAAAGAAAGAAGACTTTTATGCGGAAATTAATTTGTTTTAAGAATAGTGTGTCAGGGCGTTTAATATTTGTAAAAGAAAAGGTCATGTCCTCTGAACTTATTACTATCAAAACATATTTGCATTATAACACATTTACAAAAAAAAATAAATACAGCAATAATAATAATAATAATAATAAAAAGCACATATAAGTAGTAATTAATGTTTTAACATTTTTTAATCCAACTTACTACTTTATGGTTGTTAGGTCTAAGCATTATATCTTAGATATAATACACATTTAGGTGGAGCCTTAACAATACAAAAACTATCTATTAAGATACATATTAACTTTTTATTTGTACCTATGCCACACTTTATTTATACCTATGCCACACAAAAATAAACATTAATAACAGTATTTTTTATGAAAAGAAAATCTAATCTATATGTAAACACTTAACAAACTTCATATTCTACAGGGGGCGGAGTAATATAATTTTGGAAGAAGGAAAGAGCTTCTTTAGACTTTCCCCACCCAGACACCATTGTTGTCTAGGCTGTTCATACTTTGATGCTGACCTTACACTAAACCTGGTGTCTGCCTCATTATTTTAGAAGCATTGAGGCAAAATCCTCTGCTTCAGTACTGGCATATTCTGCATTTTCTGTAAGGACTCTACACAGCCATCTTTAAAATCATGGGAACCGTCCTGTCGCTCTCTCCCAGCTACCGGAAGGCTGCCCTGTTTGAAGATGGCCCAGCCACAGTGGGCCCTTACACTGCTGTCCAAAACAGCAAGAATGCCAAAGACAAGAATTTAAAGCGTCACTCTCTCATCAATGTGTTACCATGGAAGCGGATAGTAGCTGTTTCAACTAAGAAAAAGGGTTCTAAGAAGGCGCAGCCCAATACAACATACCAGAACAATGTCACCCATCTAAACAATGAGAACCTGAAGAAATCACAGTCATGTGCCAACCTCTCCACATTTACCCAGGAGCAGTCAAGCCCAGGCAACCAAGGCTCTAAAAGCTCAAATAATGTGGCCTCATCTGTCAAGAAAGCACCTTTGTCCAACTCTAGTGTGGCTCCTGGCACACCTAAAAGAGTGATCGTCCAGGCCTCAACCAGTGAGCTGCTGCGATGCCTTGGAGAATTTCTATGTCGGAGGTGCTACCGCCTCAAGCACCTTTCTCCTACTGACCCAGTGTTATGGCTGCGCAGTGTGGACCGTTCCCTGCTGCTGCAAGGCTGGCAGGACCAAGGTTTCATCACCCCAGCTAATGTTGTTTTTGTTTACATGCTTTGTCGAGATGTGGTTTCCTCAGAACTAGCCACAGAACATGAGCTGCAGGCAGTGCTTCTGACCTGTCTCTACTTGTCCTACTCCTACATGGGCAATGAAATCTCTTATCCTCTCAAGCCTTTTCTAGTGGAAAGCTCAAAGGAGACCTTCTGGGACCGCTGCCTGTCTATTATCAACCTGATGAGTGCCAAGATGCTTCAGATCAACTCAGACCCCCATTATTTCACCCAGGTGTTTGCTGATCTCAAGAATGAGAGCCAGAAGGAAGAGGAAAGGAGCCGTTTACTCATTGGGCTAGACCGGTGAGGGAACACTGAAGAGTAAAATGTGGGATTGCACCCCTGTCTGGCATTTGTCTAAAAACAGGTTTCCAAAGTTTTTATTAGCATAGCATTCTCTTTAATTTGAAAATGCATTTTAATATCTTGAACTTGTACAGTCTAACCATCTTTCATGATTTGAACAAATGCTATGATGTTTACAAAGTTTAACAATTGGATCTCTACCAGAATTATCTATGATGTATATGATGGTTCAGGACAGATTTGCCAGACCCGGGTGCACCATAGTAGTCTTTTATGATTAATATTTAAAATTAACCCTCAAAATGTCATCAAGAAGATAAACAAAACAAAAAAAATTAATTAGTAGAAGTAGGAACATCTAATTGCAAGTATGAATGTGTTGAAGTCTGACCGAGCACCGTGTGCTGAAGATGTGCAGTGCATTTGGTGTAATGGTGTCTTATCGGACCGGTAAGTTGCTAACAAATGAGGATAGACTGTGACTATGAAGCAGAGGATATCACACCCACACTGCAGCCATGCTGTTGGATGCACATCAAATAATACACACTTTGGCTTAAGTAGCAGTATGTATAAATATGTAATGTGATGAGAAGGGGAGCTCCAGTGATACATATATTTTATGGATGAAATCCGACATTGCGACAGTGCTGCACAGCAAGGTTTGTACAGACAATGACGTTAATGTGGGACAGTGTTAGGCACACTGCTATAAAAGACCTGCTTCATTTTCATTTTCATTGATATGGAATTAGGTTTTACTCTGCAGTGCGACCCTAGGACTTCATTGATTTACTTGGTTTTTTTTCTTGTTTGTTCTTTTTTAACTCAGAAATGTAAATGCATGTCTGCCATGCAATTTTGTATGGTGTTGTTAGGGTTAAATGTTTTATTGATTTAATTCCATCAAATCTTTAGAACCAACTGGATTTACAATTAGGGAATGCGTTTTATTGTTTTTGTTCTTCAAAACAAAGTGTAACTTGAGTTAGCTATGCTTGCTACAGTGAGCCATGATTGTACAAAGTATCTTTTGTTTTGTGTCACATCGCATCGCTGTCTTGGACAGCGATCCAAAAAAGACAAAAAAAGCTCAGTGTAAATGTTTTGCTTATTTAAAGCAGTGCCATACCTTTGATGAAGATCGTGTAGGTCTAAAAAAATTATACACCAAAGGGGGGCAATCTTTAAAACTGCTCATTTTTAATTCTAAGTAAGAATATCTATTGGGTCTTAATTTATTGTTGTTTATTTATTCTCTTAGCACATCCATTGTATTTAAAAGTTTATTAATGTATTGTATAAATGACTAGTACAACAGCTACTTTCACACGTAGCATTTAGTCGTACAGGATTTGTGGTGAACCTGGTTACCTTTGGTGGAAATGAAGATTGTGGCTAATGCATTTTGAAGGTTTTAGCTGAAGTTATTCCATTTAAGTGCTTTATTTATAACCAACAACAGTCTGAGTATCACCAAGGGGATAAAAAAAATGCTTCTAAAGCTCTAAATACCTGAGACAGTTCTGTTCCACAATTTATAGTAAAACAGCAGGTAAAAGAAGACCAAACTTAGGCAGGTTAGTTTTGTCATACTAAGAGTGTACTTTCTTCATAGATGTACAATTCAGAAGAAGAAGAAAGAAATGGTGACCTTTTTAAAATTTTTATCCAGTATTAATGCAGAAATCGGAACTGGATCTTTGGGTATGACATGACTATTTAAAACGGTTGATCAGAGATGGGATTCTGTTCATTGTGTATACTGAATGAATAAAAAAGTAAAAAAATACAGGTTTATCTGACATTAGTACATAGTACCTAATATAAAAACATTAGTACCTAATATAAATAACTGACCTTGCGTCATGTTTTTTTTTTTATTAGAACAGAAAAACCTTGCTGTAATTGTGGAACCTGCAATTTCATCATGATATAAGATTATATACATCTCACCAATAATCAATCACACATACTTTCTTTCAGTAGAATATTTCTTTCCAGACATAGAAACATAGAAATTATACTATATAAGCACACGTTGTCATTTAGCTATGTAGAGTGTGTTTTTCTATGTTGGCCATTTTTTTATGATCTACTGGCTAAATGTTGAACCACTGAGACCTGAAGATGGAATGGAATCGGTGGGGGGATGGGTAAATGGATGGAAGTGTATAAATATGGATCTGCAGCCGCAGCGGTGCTGTGTGTTACAGGACTTAAGAGGTAAACACAAGAGGTGGTTTAAATGCTTATTGAGCTGATCAGATACCTCAGCCAAAAATCACTATAAAGACTTTCTTCTCAAGTAAAAAATAAATAAAAAGTTAAACGACTTTTAAACTTGGGGACAAATACAGGCGAGTTTCCTTTACTGCCTGCTCGTTAACACAATAATGTGCCATTTTTCCCTTAATTTCCATTACTGGCTTATTATTTGTTATAATATAAACAGAGCAAAGCAAGGGAAAATGATCGATGATTGAAATATCTTAGCAAAAAAATTTAAAATAAAAGAAGAAAAGGCTCTCTCAATGACTGCATGTGTGCGTGAGGATGAGAGTTCATTGTATAGAATAGTGTGTAAGGTTTTTTTTCTCCTCTGAGGGCTGGGTACAATGCAAGACAATGCTGTTAGGATGAGAAAACACAGAAGGCTGTTAAGTTGTGAGTAGGGCAGGGTACCGAACTGTTAACAGAACAAAACATTTGCTGTAATAGATTTTTATTTCCAATTCGGTTCTGCTGTTCTTTTTTGTTTTTTATTTTTGTACTGTTATGGAAAAATGCACTGATTGCTTAACTGTGTGACTGTCATTATTTTTCTGGAAGTGTATTTGCTTCATTAAATGATCTCATAGGTTCAGATGTTCATGTCCTCTGTCTCTGGAAGTCTACTTGCTGTGATATTCAGGTAAAAAAATTACTCTACATTTTGTGTAGTTGTGTGCTCTTGTATGTATAATAGGGTAGGATGAGGTACATTTCAATTATCATTCTTAATGACAGTGATCATTGATCAATCCAAATTTTTTTAGAAAAAGTATTTAGATTGTTATTGGGGAAGTGGTAGTGCAGTGGTTAAGCTGTTGGACTGCTGATTGGTAGATTTGGGGTTGATTCCCAACACCACCAGTTTGCCACTGCTGAGCCTTTTAACCCCATTTGCTCAAATGTATAAAAAAGATTTATCTAAGTTTCTCTGGATAAGTGCGCTTGCCAGATACTGTAAATATATGTAAAGCTGTCCTAACGGAGACCTGTGCAATGCCCTACATTATTCATAGTTATTACACTTCACTTCATGGGGTAGGCATGCCTAAAGACTCTGTTCTGGCACCAGGGTGATGCTATTTTCGTGGCATTTACATACTTGTTCACCCCATGTACATATTTTTGACTCTGGAAGGAAAGTGGAGTACCCGGAGTAAACCTATGCAAGCGCTGGGAGAATATACAAACTCCACACATAAAATCCCCAAGCTAAATCAAACCCAGGACCTTGAGGCAACAGTGATATTCCACTCTGCATTATATATTTATATAGTCTTCTGCAAAATGTCTCGATGCATTTGGATTATTTCAACTATTTAGTTTACTTTTGCTAAGAATAGACCAATAGACTTCATGTATAGATTTGCAAATTAAAATCTTTTTTCTGTCACATATAAACTATAATAACAGCATGTGTTGGAAAGGTAAATTCATTCATTTATTTATCTATACTTGCTTATTTTCTAACTGAGAGTCACAGGTGTTAGCTGGAGCCTATCCCAGCAGACACACTGTCTTCCAGGGGAACACCCTGGACAGTTCACCAGTCCATTGCAGGGCCACACAACGACAAACAACTAGACACACACTAACTCAACAATAAAAAGTCACCAATCAACCCCATTTACATGTTTTTGCACTGTGAGAGCAACCAGAGTACCTACAGTAATCCCAGCAATGCAAACTTTGCCCAGAAAGACAACACTGAAAAATTCGAACCCAGTACCTTCTTGCGAGGCAACAGTGCTTGGAAAGGTGCTTGGTTACTTTTTTAAATAAAATTTTCAACTAAATCATTAACTCATATTTTTTAACTAAATCCGTTTCAAACATTTATTTCAAGCAGGATGGGATTCCTGGGTCTTTCTCTGCGGAGTTTGCATGTTCTCCCTGCGCTTGCATGGGTTTACTCTGGGCACTCTGGTTTCCTCCCAGTGTCCAACAACATGTACGTTAGGTTGATTGACGACACAAAATTGGCCATAGGACTAAGTATGAGTGGTTGTTCGTGTATGGCCCTGTGGTGGACTCGCAACCTGTCCAGGGTGTACCCCTGCCGCTGGGATAGGCTCCAGCAGACGCCTGTGTCACAGAGCTAGGGAATAAGTAAGTATGAAAGATTAAAAAATATTAAGATGTAACCGTATTTGTAATCTTTAACCTTTTTATAAGTAACTGTCATTTAATGACATTTTCTAAAACTGTAATAAGTTGTTGTTACATTTATTTGGTAATTAAATTACAAAATGTAACTAGTTCCTCTCCAACACTGCTTATTCCACTCAAATTTACTCCTGACTCAAGGAATGAAACATTATCTTTGGTGTAGTTATTTCAGTCTGTTTTTAGATTTTTTTCAATTCTAGGGCTATTCTAATAATATAAATAATAATCACATATAATAATCGATTAATGCTAAATTGTATAATTTTTATACATTAACTGTTAGGCAGTAAAACTGATTTAGTAAATTATCCATGTTGAGTTTCATTGGTCTTTAGCCCAAGGAGGAAAAGTACATGTAAAATATGTACATTGCAGTAAAAAGAAAACTAAACAATTATCAAGCAATTGTGTTGTCATAAGGATTCATAACAGTTTCTGCTTAAATTATCACCACCAAAAAAACAAAAAAAAAAACACAGAAAAGTGATCAAGTACTGGATGTTTATTGAAATGTGATATTTGGTATAACAGATCATATACTTCAAAGTTGATCATTATTAAATATTAATAACAAAGCATTTCTCTCTTTGTTTTTTCTTTTAAACCCATTTCTAGTTACTTATTAAATTGAACAACTTCCACTTAAAATGTTTTTCTTTAGTATTTGGATAACTTAAACTATAGGGTCAGATCATTTGAGCAAAAGGCAAAACTAATATACAATTTAAAAATGCTCTGGTCAGTCATTTTACCAATAAATCACAAATCAAAATAAAAAAGTAAATTAAATAAATGAAATATAAAATTAGGCACATATATTTTTTGGTTTTAAGAGCAAAATTATACAGATCATAACAGGAGACAATCATTCAGACAATTTGATATTCAAAATGAATCACCTAAATTCACCATAAGAAAGATTCCACGAACAAAGATCACATGAAGGTAGAAAACGCTGCAACTACATTTTAACACCAAAAGTAAATCCAACAATATTTCATACAATTAAAGAGTGGAAAGTAGTAAGCATTGTTATGTACAGTACACTAATTTTTATTATTTGATAAAAATGACTTATTAATAATAATTCTGGATCTATGGAGATTATATCAGAAGCAGATATGATAAAATAACAAAGGTAAATATACTATGCTTAAATTATTGTGGTATAGACTGTGCTGGTATGAAGCACATTACTAAAGCTTGGTCCTTCCCACTGGATCAGAGAGCTTCACTAGTTCCAGGTAGTGGGCGGGTCTTAATACAAGACAGAAAAATGTGTTCGTATGTATCTGGGTTGACATAGCATGGAGTTTTAGTTCAATCATTTAGTTTAAATGATCATTTATTTTGAAAACCATAGGACAAAAAGCCAATGTAAAGTAAAAATGTGAGCAAAGTGCATTGAAGAGAGAAATTAAAAATCTACACGTAGTCTCTTCTTTTCAGAGCCATAACTACTTTGCTGGCTTTAAGCCTGTGCATTTACTTAGAAACGTTAATCATGTGGCTGAGAGAAGGTACTAAACTGAGCGCTGACAAATGCTATTCACAATTATACCACATTAGTATCAGCAAAGTGAACATTATACTACAGGCTTTAAATCCCTCAGAATTAAATGTTAATTATTAAAGTAATTAATGCAACACGACCAGAGTGCAGCACGATCGGAGTGACCAGCAGCCCATTTCTTTCAGTACTTTATCACTACTTTCCCCAGCCACCTCAAAATCTAGGCCAGACGTCTTGGGATTTTTCAAAAAATTATAAAAGTTTAATGCAGCTAATATAAAATAAGTGAAATGCTTTTGCATTGAGAATTGAGGCAAAACTCGAAATAAACATTCTTTGCTGTGAAACAGGTGTTCCAAATCACAACATAATTCTTTGAATTACTGTTGCACAGAAAGAGCTTTGGTATTAGATATTCAAGTGCAAGCTAGTGAAGAATAGACACTCTGGTTTCATTTGATTTATGAAGGGTCAGACCTCAAGTACTCTGCCGTATATAACGCAAAAGAAATCACAGCTCTATGGAAAGGATATAGTTTAAGTATAAGCTCTTTTGAAATGTTCTAAAAAGTGACTTAATATGTAAACGATATATAATTTATAGAAACTGTTGTTTACCACTTCCTCCTGTGCATCCACATACAAACATCTGCTAGCATCATAATTACAAATAAAGCTGAATTGAATTAATTAAAATATACATGAAAAGAATTTAAGTTATGGAATATTTTTTAAGCTCCTCTCTGAGCATTCAGCAAGTTTATGGATATGCTCAACATACCCTTCTACAAACCTGTGCTAAACAAATCTAAATATTTCATATATGGCCACTATGATCTGTGATATACATAAAGCTCTACTCTAGCCAAACCGGATTCCTAACAAAGGTAAAAACAAAATCGCAAAACAACAAAACACATTCCAGCACTGTTAAATCATTATTACTATTATTCCCATGGCCTGAATTTTTGTTCTTTAAAAATATGGCATGTTTTTTTCACCCTTCATTTGGCAGAGTGTGCAAATGAATAAATCTATGACATCACTAATCTTACTAACACACTTCTTAAATGCATCATTCCTTCATTCATCTACTATACTCGTTTATTCTCCAACTCATGGTTATGGGCTTTAAATTTATAGTGCATAGAATTACTAAACAATATTTCATTAATTAAATGTAAAATGTAGAGGCTTTACCTAAATGTCTGGTTATAAAGAAACGTCTCTCAATTTTATTTAGTATAAAATTTATTTAGTAATAGCAGGGTTTGCATGTTCTCCTGACCTTTGCCCTATGTGTGCTGGGATAGGCTTCAGAAGATCCCCATAACCATGAGTAAGGGAATAAGCGGGTATAAAAGATGAATAAATAAACTAATGGATTACATTTTAAAATTTAAGACTCCATGCTTAGTGGCTGTTATTCAGTTGCCTGGCACTGCAAGTATGTAGCCTGATCGGCTCTTGGTAAAGTCGGGTTGTAATTGGTTGATCCTGGTCTCCACTACGATGGTGCACTTTCGACCGTTCATGCTGCACTGAATGGGGCTTACAATATTCACCTGGAGCTTCCTCTTCTCACTAGGAAAAAAAAAAGACAGTTCAGATCAAGGAAACAAAACAAGATCTCACAGAATTTCATTTACTTAGCTAAGTGCAAGAATTACTAGACAGACATACCATTTTGTTTTTACCATCACAAGAGATTTAAAAAAAATCTTCAGATTGAAAAACTGCTACATAGATGTAGAGAAAAAGTTTCAATAATCATGGATAATAGTATATTTCACTGCTAATTGAGTAGCCAACAAGACATTGACAAGACAAATACATACTCATTTTTAACTATTAGACAATGTGATAAATAGTTGACCTTCACAGAGTCACTTTCACAAAAAATCCCCATTATAAAAAAGCTCCCACATTAACCCGAATTACAAAGCAAGTCAGGTTGCTGTAGTATTTGTTTCTCTGGCAACCCAATAAACCTCTCTGTGTGTTGGTGTGTATGTTCTCTACTGGTAGCTAACAGAATATAATCATTTTTAAAACCCGACTTCTCTTACAGGAACCCGTCATTGCACAACTTTCCATGTTATCGCATCAGTTAAGACTGCTTTAAATTTCTATAAAATACAGCAAATGAGCTTCTCAGAAATATAAATATAAAGAAATATAAGCGATTTCCAATATTGTGTAAACTGAATGCCATTTATGGTAACTGCTAGACCAGTTATAGTTTGACCACCACTGTGTTCTCGATCTATGTTGTACCCCCCTGCCTCTCGCCCTATGTGCGCTGTGATAGACTCCAGCAGACCCCTGTGACCCTTAAAAGTTCGTGAATAAACGGGTACAGAAGATAAATGAATGTGTTCTCGATATGGTTATTGAAAGCATGTGGATTGCTTTTTTGTCACTAAAAGTTATTCACTCCCTAATCTTCCATGTAAGTTGTGTGAGGTCATTCATTCTGCATCGGTAATGTCTTGTTACATGTGTAATTTTACACAGAACATACGTTATAAGAATTTTGCCACTTACACATTATTTCTAAAGACTATTGGCTCATGCCAGTGCAATTAACTATCCCATTGTCACGCAAATAAGCAATTAGCATGTGCCAAGGTTCTGAAAAGTAAATAAGGCGACAAGGGTGTAAATATTTCAGAATCTGTGACTAAACATTACTGGCAACATACTGCAAGCGCTGCAATTACTGCAATATTTCTGCTTTCAGAAGTTTACACAAATAACCCTAGACATCAAGGGGCATCCGCTACAGGAACGGTGTGCAATCATGTCATGCGAGTAGACAGTTGCAACAGGATCATTTAGCTGCAGCACACCAATGGAAGGAGCTACTTGGTTAGGAACATACTGCAAAAACAGAGCAGGCACACATGTCCCAGAAGATGTGTAATTAATAGCCTGCACTGAGCAGGGAGAAACATAAAACATTATAGTAACTGCAGAAAGAACACAAAGGAAAGTTGCTCAGCAATCATTGTTAATAAAACAAACAGTAAAACTGCTTAAAGGTGAAATGTCTGGTAGCTTGGCACAGTGAAATATTAGGCCCTGAAAATCAACTGCATAGTGATGACGCCTGATACATACACGTTTCAATAACGGGAAAAACGCATAGCATTTATAGACACGCCAGATTATGAAGTTTTACATTTATAAAATGCCATATACCTGTCATAAATATGGCATATACCATCTAGCCCTAAATTATTTTTAACTTAACTTTGGGGCCATCTGAAAGTCATGATATATCAGGAAAAAGATTCAAATTCATAAATCTCAAGCCACGTAACACCAATGCTATTAAAAGCTTAACTCCAGCTGTGCTTATTTCATGTAGAGCAAAATAAAATAAAAATGATCTTCATGTTTGTTTTTCCTAGATTTAAAGCGTTTATTGCACTTTTAGGAAATAAGTTTTTCAAAAGAATGAAAATTTTATTTTGCTGGTTACACTGAATTCCTTAGAAAGTAGACTAGGGACCAAAAACCAATATTATTATTATCAATTTATTTATTTATTTTCTATTCCGCTTATTCCCTAACTTGGGTTCATGAGGGTCTGCTGGAGCCTATTCCAGTAGACATAGGTTGATACACAGTCATCAGTTCTTCGCAGGGCAAACAATCACACACACTCACTCTTATAGTTGTTTGGAGTCACCAATCAACCTAATGTACATGTTTTTGGACTGTGGTAGAAAACTAGACCACCCAGAGTAAACCCACAGAAGCGCCGGGAGAACATGCAAACTTTGCCCGGGATTGAAATCCAGGACCTTGTGATCGTGATAACCAGTATGCTACTGTGCCACACAATATTCATTCATTCATTCATGGGGGTCTGCTGGAGCATATCCCAGCAGAAATAGAGCAAAAGGCAGGGGTGCACCCTGGACAGGTCGCAAGTCCATCGCAAGGCCACACACAGACAAACAACCACAATTACTCACACTCATTCCTATGGGCAATTTAGAAATCACCAATGTGCAAATTTTTGGAGTCTGGGAGGAAACCAGAGTACCCATGTGGAGAACATGCAAACGTCCCTATATACAAACATACAAATGTCCATACCCGCTTATTCTTTAACTTTGGGTCATTAGAGGACTGCTGAAGCCTATCAAATAGGATAGGTCACCAGTGTATCGCAGAGCCACACACAGACGAACAACCCCACACACACTCACAATCATTTCTAAGGGCAATTTAGATTCACCAATCAACCGAATGTACATATTTTTGGACTGTGGGAGGAAACGGGAGTACCCACACAAGTGCAGGCAGAACATGTAAACTCCGCACAGGAATCGAACCGGGAACCTTCCTACCGTGAGGCGAATGTGCTAAGCACTACACCACTGCCGTAAAAAGAAATGTATAATATTGTAAAATAGATTGACAATAAATTTAATATTATATAATTATTTTATCAACTAATTTATATATAAACTCGTGTTTTCTGAACTAGAAAGCTCTTCGATAGCAAGCTTGGGATGCTCCAGCCCAATTTTTCCCAGTCTCTTGGGTATTTGATACATTTTTTAAAATACTTTTTGTCTACAGTAGCAAGATTTATTTTTAAAGGTCACTAATCAGTTATGTCTGCATTTATGTCTGAAAACAAAAGAAGGCATGTAAACTGCCCACTCAAGAATCACTTACACTGATCAGTGAGGGAACTAGCACAAAGCATGACACAAGGCCCGCTGGAAAATCAATTTATTCCAGTTCCATTTTCCCCCCTATGAACGTGCCTTTCAATGGTCCAATAAGCTTAGAAAAGAGAGAAAGCAGAAAAATAAAAGGGCAATAAATAAAAATAAAAAGCAAAAACCAACCTCACTCACGCCAAGCCTTAAACTAAGCTTTAGACGTTTCTAAAAATACCAGCCACTACTGATCAATATTTTTAGAATCTCACTGTGAGTTTAAAGCATCAAATCCAGGGGATGCCAGGTTTAGCGGGGAAAAAAGGGAATAGCATCGACATGGGGAGAAAATAAATGCTGTTACTCTTTCCCTGTTTGCTTCTCAAAGAGTAAAGCAGACATGCTTCAGGCTTATTTGCCCCTTCACATCAGAGAGAAATGTATGGTGCTTCATGGGAGTTGGGGAGCAGCTATACAGTATCCTTTATTTTATTCTTCTTTAAAAGAATTCTCCCTCTCCAACTATTATTTTCCAAAACAGAGACAATTTAAAAAATGAGCAGCTTCCACGGCTATTTCACACGGCTGTTTTTTTTTGTTTTTATTTCAAACAATCTACTTATGTAATTAATTAAATATAATACTTTACTACCCACCACTGCATGGGATATAGGTTTTGTCATGCTGGAACAGTGTTAACAGGGTGATTTAGATGATTTAGGTGATTTACTGCCTTATAATCGGAATTTAAGTCTGAATTTAAATTTATCTAAATAAATATATGACTAACGACACTATCATTTTACTAATGTCAGAATTAACTTTTATACTAATCAAGATCACCATTAATTAATCACTGCTGGTTTAGACTAAAAATATAATGCAAGGATGGATGAAGTAGAAGCCAGAAGCAGACAGCAGGAGAAGTGTTAATTAATGTTAGGGCTGGTGCAATATGGATAGCAATAAGGTATAAGGAAAAAGGCCCAGAGTTGATAACAGCTGCCTTGTGTCAACACACATACAGGTGAAGTTAATGCATGCTGCATAAGTTCTAACGTTGTAGTGGTTTAGTAGTGTTGTGTTTTTATTTGTGGCTGGTTTGCATGCTGGGCATAAGAGAGAATGATGTCCTGATGAAGGGGTTAAAGGAAGTGGGTCAGGTTTGGCCACACATACAGATGTGCGAAACCTGCTGTAACAGTACACTCGTATTCACCAGTACACTATAAAAATATAATTTATGGCTAAATTTACAATGATTTTCACATGATTAAGACAATCAACTGTAAAATAAAAGTTGGTTTGATGTTGCACATACTGTAAATAAAAATTATATAGCACATCTTTATCCTGTTCAAGTAGACAATATGCTTGTGCTTGTGTTCGGACTGATAAACCTTGATAGTTTTGCTATCTTTTGATAGCCCTGGCTGCAGTGTAAGAGATTCAACGCAAGTCAGATTTTCAATGTAGAATTTTCTATTTTACATTATTTAAGTGCAGATAATGTAGAAGCCTGGCAGTTTTTTAAATGCACTTAATTCAGCAGAATTGTTGTAAATGGATCGCAAGTGTTCAAAACTTGCAGTTTGAGTTCATATCCTTTCTTCCCCCTTTTGTAAGGGGTAATTCAAATATTATTAGCTTGAAATAGAAGAAAAATTGACTGGCTTGTGGTGCATTTCTATGGAAACTACAGTTTAAGCAGCCTTGTTGGCTTATTGTTTTTCCCACCAGATAGCCACATGGTCCTGTGAAGAAAACTATTGCTAGAAAGAACCTTTTTTTGGAATTATTTAACGGTCATTGTGTGTGTTGAAAGTCAGGCATACAAGAAAGCAATCTTCATTGCGCCGATAAAGCCAGATAGGTGCACAATATATCGCTCTTATTTCTTCAAAAAATCAATTACCTAATTATTTATAAGTTAAATTATTTAAAGACCACATAATCAAATACACACACACATTTTAGAAAGCCTACAGCATTCTTTGCCTGGATAGCTTACTAATAGTCTAATATCAGTCGAGCACGAATTGACTGGTTGCTATGGGAACTGCATCTGCAGCAGAAAGAAAGAGGCATAGGGTGTAAGAGTGCAAGAGAGGAGGAGGGTGAGCAGTAGAAGAAGAAACCTACTAAGGATGGGGGGCTCCAGAGAAGAGGAGAAAAAAATGGGGGAGGGGTGGTTAGATGGAAAATATGAAGTTAGTGAGTGAAAGAGAAAGGGGGAGGGAAGAGAAAGACAACAGGAGTTGAAGCACAAAAAGGGGCATAAGTCTTTAGAATTAGAATTTAGTATTCAGCACGATGAATGACCTCGCTGAAGGAGACTTGGGCTTAAGTCAGCATGCTGATGGCACACTTTTACACCATGCACGCTCACACGTGAACACAAACACACAGCAAATCACAGTATAGCAGTTTATACACACAAACACACACCTTCCCACTGTGGAACATAACACTGCATAAAATAAAATAGTTGGAAAAATAAAATGTCAAAGTGCGTCATTTTCTACCAAGACGTTTACAAACCCCTGATAACTTAGAAAAGAGCTTAAAATGCCAGCTAGCAGATCATTATTTTTTCTGAAAAATTTGGCAATAAATATTGATAAAATATAAATGATTAATGAATTAAGATATTATAAAAATATTGAAAATTATTTCCATCGCCTCTAATACACTAGTATCGCATCACAAACATGTGATGGAAACAGCAACTTTCATGAAAAAAATAACGCCCTTTAGTTTTTTTACGCTTGAATTAAGGTGGTTTTTGACTAGCGGTGCACTAAAGGCTTAATACAAATAATAGTAGGTGGAAACATGGCTGCCAAATAACACTGCTGCTGTAGCAGCAACAGGTGCATCTGGACAAATGAAGAAAGCTATACTGCCAAGACGATTGAAGTCCTGCCTACATCATACTTTATTTGTTGTTTGTTTATTCTAACATAGTGAACATTAAACCCACATGACTAATCATTTGTTTCCAATCCATTATACTTGCCTTATTTTAACTACTGTTGGTTACTAGGTTACAACTCTATATTAATGCACTTACATTCGATCAACTTCTTCTATACCCGCTTATTCCCTAATCACAGGGGTCTACTGGAGCCTATCCCAGCGCACACAGGGTGAAAGGCAGGTGTACACCCTGGACAGGTCATCAGTCCATCGCAGGGCCACACATAGACAAACAACCACTCACACTCATATCACTCCCATGGGCGATTAAGAGTCACCAATCAATGTACATGTGGGAGGACTGTGGGAGGAAACCGGAGTACTCTGAGGAAACCCACACAAAAACATGGGCATGCAAACTCTGCACAGAAAGACCGGGACTTAAACCCAGGACCTTCGTTTGGTGAGGCGACCGTGCAAGCCACCATGCCAACCCCCAAGTCTGTGCTATTGTTTATGTTAATGCTTTTGTTCAGTCCAGGTTTCTTGTCTGGTTTAGTGTTTATGTAAATCACTTCTAAATAAAACTGCACTTGGGTTCTCAATATCTTGCCTTAGTGGGAGTTTGTGATTCTCATTAGTAAAATGGCCT
>JAOTQW010000041.1:7772671-7787671 GCA_026260075.1 Sisor rabdophorus | reverse complement strand
TTCATCGAATATAGGATTAACAGTCATACCAAGCATGTTCTTATACAGTGTAAATAAATATATCAATTTGTTAGCTTTAATAAAACTGTAATTCAAAATCTTTTTTTCTTAGCTTTTACTAAATGTTACGTTGTATAAAGAATTTGCACTATAATTTTTTCTATCTACTTAATCATGTAAGCAAATCAAATCTAAATTTTAATCAGATATCTCATCCTGGACGTTTTATCATAGACAATTGTCCTGCATCACCACAAAGTTGCCTGTATTTTGATTGAGCAAGCATTAATATATTGCATTTTAACAGGAGTAGCATCAAAGAAGATAGGTCCATCGCATGATTCCATTGCAACAAAACACTTCCATATAACCAGCGCGCCTCCCTCAAAGCTGGTTAAAATCTCATAGCAGCTCTTGGTGCTCGATCAATGTGTCATCCCTCTCTTTGCCCCGGGGCTGCTAGCATAATCACATGCCTGAAACACATTATACTCACAAGATTGAGGACCTAATGGCTATTATCTTGCAAGTGTAGCACATCCCCTGCATACTAGCCAGGAAGCATATATTTGAAGAGATCTTTGAAATCAGCTACAAGATGGAATTGGCCAAACCTGCATATTTTCAACAAATTTTCAAATATTTGAAATGCATTTTAAACATTTTTATAATACTTAAAAACTAAATTATGATGTTAATAATCTTGTTTACTAAAAATATGTATTCCTAAAAAATTAGAAATATATAACTAGACCAAGATGTAGTTTACCCTCTACCATCTCACAGATATCTTTTATAAAATAGGGACTTCACACTGCCCCATCAGTGTGTCTACTTTTATCAGGTTATCATTGCACATGCATACACTAATCAAAAAAGCAAGTATACTACACACATTTGTCTTGCATAATCAACCAGCCTACCAAAACATTATCTTGATGATCATTATTAATGAACTTCTAGCTCCTCATTGGATGCCAGAACAAATTCCCCAAAAGTCTTTCCTTCTGCCTTTGTTTCTTTATTTGTTTGCTGCAATTCCCCTTGTCCCTTCGGTAGGCAGATGCTCAAAGGCGCTGGCCAGAGTAAGAGCCATGCTACTGTGGCCCAGAAGGCTAGGGTTGCCAAGACAACTGGCCCAGTACCCCTGCTGTTGTCACTCTGCTCGTGTCGCTCAGTCATTGATTACCTTCATCTCAGCAGCTCTCTGCATGCAGCACACATTGTTCTCCATCACTAATATTCACAGAGATTTAGTCACACTAATATATCCAGGATCATGTGTTTCTCCTTCACCCGAATCCACACATTTAACAAAATAATGTATTGAACAAACAAACACTATGTACCTAATAGCTTGCTTTTTTACCATTTTAATAACAAAAACATTACATACAGAAACCACAGTTGAGCAAGAAAGACCATAATTTAGTAAGAAAAACATTTATGACATTTGTTATGGTGTAGTGACGCTACAACGCAGCAATAAAATACAAAACATGAAAAAGTTTTACAGACACACTATCTAGTCTTATTAATCAATGTATTCTTGATAGTTGGAGACCAGTAGAACTAAATTTAAATACTTTAATTCGCAATTTGACAGTACAATCAGTAGCTATTGCCAGTAATTACATTTTGTAGGAGAGTTCAAACTAAATCATTAGCATAATTTATACTTTTAAGATTTTTTTATAGTAATGCTGATCAAACATTTGATTTTTGTGCAATAAATTCTAACTGGTGGCTATTCGACCTCTGGCTGGTTAAACTTAGAGCTCTAGGTTCTGAGACAGAGATTAAAGGTTTTTTTCTTAAACGTTTTGCTTCATTTTGGAGTTTTTGGCGAATGTAGCCTTTAATCTCGGCATCTGTTTTCCCTGGAAAGAAATACTGGACGGTTCCTGTAAGAGATGATTATATTAATTAAACGATAACCAACAAACAATTTAAACTTTTAACACCAAACAGGCTATGGGCAACATTCCAGAAATAACTTTATTTATTCATATTTTAAAACAGCTTATTCCCTAACTCAGGGCCACGGGAGTCTACTTAATATTTAAAAATGACAATGAAAGCAAAACATCAAATATGATGCCACAATAGCTTGAGCAGTGTATAAGCCAGTGAAATGAGTGTGTTGAGCCTTACTTAGGATAGCCTGCACCTCTTCAGTGGGCAGGGCAGGTTTGGGTTGACCCCTCTTATTGTAGACAACACCAGAGATGGAGTGGGAAGCCAAACAGTCTCTTTCATACAGTCCTCGCAAAAGATCATTGGTCAGTTTCTGGGCTGTGGTACCAGTGTTACACCTTTCCAAAAGCTCAGGTGTGATAAACTAAACAATCCAAATATATAGTCATATTTTGGACCTAATTATGACACATAATTATGGATATACTATAAACAGCTAACCAGCTACTGAACTATATCTAAAATATACAAAGCCACATCATATAAGATATCTTAAGTATGTTATTAAATTGTGTAAATGACTGATACCTCTGTAAAGAGGCCATTCCTAGGAGAGACTTCATTAGATTTCTGGGTAAGAGTTTCCTGCTTGACCCATTGCCCATTCACAACACCAGAGGCATATTGCAAAGCTGGCACTAAAGAGTCCACTTCTACAGGTTCAGTCACAGGGCTGGAGGAAACTGGGAGAGACATCTTATCTCCATTTGTCCACATTTGGGTTCTTTCAATCAGGGTCTCTAAGTTTTTTGCCAACTTTCCACATGCTTGTGTAAAAACAGGAGAAGCAAATAATTCCAGACATTTTAATAACCCCAAAATTTGTCTGGAAAAACTACATTTATCAAATAGAACCGACCTGTAAGACACCGTAGTTGCTCCTTTAAACTCTCCATTTCCTGCTGCATGCATAGAACCATGGCAATAAGTTCCATCTTCGAATAAGACTGCAAATATTCCGCTTCCTGCTATTAAAAACAAAAATTAGAGCTCAAAACCATCCAGCATGTTAAACTTTCAGATGTGTAAAGATGCTGAGCACACCTGCACTACAGACCCTCCCCTTCCCTCCTTCACCACTGCGGTGGGGTGTCCCTCATCATACCCGCCTGGAGAAGAGCAGTCGAACCCACAACCCTGTCGGAAAAAGACCAGCGCTGTGACTGGGGGCAGGAGCATAAAGTTGTAAATGTATTTAAATTTAAAATTCCACTGAAATCAAAGATGCATGTCACTTTAAAGGTTGTTCCCTTTAGACCACAATACTGCATTAAACTGAGAATAAAGTGTGTAAAGAAGGATGATAAGATATGCTGTGTGTAAGTGATGCCCTCTGTGCCATGCTCTTAGACCTATTGTTCTCCTTTAGATAACCGGCATGGCTGCCTGCCCCCACATCACACTAGTCCTGCTTTTTCAAGTCTTTAAACACGAAACAAAAAAAGTACAAGAGTAAAAAAAGAAATTATCTTTAAAACACTTATCAACCCACTCAGGCAGACCAAGTAAAAAAATTCAATGATTTGTCTCAACTGGACTGAACTGTCTTTCAATTTTTAAAAAATCACTATAATTATTAGTAAGAAAAAGCCCAAACCCTCGTGTCCAACTTCTGAAGCCCCGCGGCTGCTGGTGAATTCTCCTCTGCTCGCTCTTTAGCAGCGTCCATTTGTTTCCTCCGTTTCTGCAGCCCGTGCTGTCGGACAGGCGGCTCGTGTCATTCTAATTACTCTTTTATTTGAGATAATA
Organism: Sisor rabdophorus; assembly: GCA_026260075.1. Lineage (NCBI taxonomy): Eukaryota > Metazoa > Chordata > Actinopteri > Siluriformes > Sisoridae > Sisor > Sisor rabdophorus. The sequence continues at coordinate 7,783,945 of JAOTQW010000041.1, read as the reverse complement.
TTCCAAGTCACAGCCACAAACAAACCAAAACAGGGGCACGAAAAACACTTAAAAGGTTTCCCTTATATATCTTACGTAGAATTCGTCCAGTTTCTGCTCCTCTTTCTCGTCCCGCTCTTCATTTTCGTAGTCCGGAACCCGCTTGGCTTTTGTTTTCCTTCTCATTTCTCTGCCATTATTTGATTATTTGCGCTCACAGAAACTGTGCCCCCCTCCGCAGAATGCCGGAGGCTCCCTGCACAAAGACAACAAGCAGCCCTGGCGTCTGATTTTGGACAGATCCCGAGCGTGTAGAGGGGAAACTATGCGAATAGGGGCACTACTAGTTCTAACAGTTAGTCTGATTCATGGTTTTAAACGGAGAAATTAAACCCCTCGATAGAGCGAGCAGAACGTGACACGGAGCTCTCCGCGTCTCTCGTGCTTGTAGCGGAGATCCTCTCTGATCAACAGGGTGTGCAAATGATCTTTTACTCCGCACTCTGTGCTCAAATTAATTGAAATGAGCTTTAGCATAGTACTTGGTTTTGTTTCAGATTACATTTAGTGTGTTTCCCCTGAATGTTAACACTTTTTTATCCTGCTGCTCCCAGGAAGTTAGATTTTTTTTAATCGTTTTTTTTCCCCAAGTGATCGGAAAAGCGACAAGACGTCCACCAAGTGATCAACGCCAGACACTAGGGCGGATCGTAAGCTTATCGATTCTAGTGCATCACTCTACACGCGATGTCTACAGTAATACAGAAACGAAAAATAAAAATACACAAAACACGGAAACGAAAATATGAATCGTTTTTTGTAGCTTATTATTATTCCATTTCCCCAAAACACCTGCTGCAACCAAAGAGTTAATGATCGAGCCTGGTGAACGCTGGATCCGGTGTTTAATAGTAGAACAACCTGGTTTGTTTCTTTGCAGTTCAACGCATTTTACTAATTTACCTTAATTATACATCCCATCAAATAATCAGTTAACATTGAAGTTTCTAAAATTTGGAGTGACAGTGCAGGGGAAAAAACTATACAGATGGTATGTACAGAATTTAAGAATGTTCTTAATAACTCGCTAACTAACTTACTTTTATTTGGGCTACAGTTTTATCCTGGTTCCGATCATAGTGGATCCAGAGTCTTCACTGTGTTTGGAAGAAAAAACAAAATCAGTAACATTCATCTTCTATACCAGCTTATTCCCGAACCCGGGTCACGGGGGGTCTGCTCGAGCCTATCTCAGCGCACATGGGGTACACCCTGGACAGGTCGCTCAACACAAATCAACCTAATGCACTTGTTTTTCAACTGTGGGAGGACACCGGAGTGCCCGGAGGAAACCCACGGAAGCGCGGGGAGAACATACAAACTCCCATGCCCTTCTTGTTGTGAGGCGACCGTGCTAACCACTACCCCACCGCGCCGCGCAATCGATAACATAATAACAATAACATTTTTATTATATTGAATTAATACTATAATAAATAATTATTAAATATATTAGGGTGGCGCGATGGCGTAGGGGTTAGCAGTTCGTGGTTTCCGGATCCCTCTGTGCAGTGTTTGCATGTACGGATACTCCGGTTTCCTCCCGCAGGATAATTATGTGATGTTTTGCTGTATAATTGCATAAACTATAAATATATAGTTTTAGTATAGATAGATAGATAGATAGATAGATTGTTTTGTAAAGATGCTTTAAAACAATTACCATTGTAAAAAAATTATTATATACAATATTGAAGTAGGAGTATGGGTAAAGTGACCAAAAAAAATAATAGCCATAATTGTTCATCCATGCCACCTGGTGGCATAAACATTAATAGAGCGCTCTTCGATTGCTCTTCTGTTGTTAAAATATTGTACGCAATCAGGTGGCGTAGTGATTAGCACGGTCGCCTCACAACAAAATGCTTGAGTTTCTTCCTGTGCTTGCGTGGGTTTCCTCCCACAGTCCAAAAACATGTGCATTGGTGACTGCAAAATTGCCCATAAGAGTAAATGTGAGTGTGTGTGGTTGTGTGCGTGTGGCCCTGCGATGGATTGGCAACTTGTCCAGGGTGTACCTGCCTCTCCCCCTATGTGTGCTGGCATAGGCTCAAGCAGACTACCGTGACCCAGAGTTCGGGAATAAGCGGGTATAGAAGATAAATGAATGAATGGAATCATGGTATAAAATTAAAGAAAAATGCAGGACACACTCTTTTATGCATATGGCCAATTTTGGCTATTTTTAAATAATATTTTTTTGGAATATTATAATAGCAACTTTTTTTACAGCATTGATGGTTTTTAGTCAATATTCTGATCAATTAATTAGTTCATTCATTCATCTTCTATACCCGCTTAATCACAGGGGTCTGCTGGAGCCTATCCCAGCGCACATAGGGCGAAAGTCAGGTTCACACACGCAACCAGTCCACACACACAAAACCACACACTCTCACATTCACTCCTATGGGCAATTGAGAATCACCATTTAACCTAATACGCATTTTTTTTTACTGTGGGAGAAAACCGGAGTACACAGGACCTTCTTGTTGTGAGGCACAGTGCTAACTATTAAACCACCACGCTTAATTAGTTCACAATCTAGTTATTGCAATAGCTACTGGTAAGAATTTCTGACAAATATTATTCACCTGTGTTTATGATGTACTCATTCATTCATCTTCTAACCCTCTTAATCCCTTGCTCGGGCTCATGGGGGTCTGCTGGAGCTTATGCCAGCGCACATAGGGCAAGAGGCAGGGGTACACCCTGGACAGGTTGTCAGTCCATACACTTTTCCACATGCCTATGGGCAATTTAGAATCACCAATCAACAGAGGGGAGAACAAGCAAACTCTGCACAGAAAAAACAGGAATCGAACCCAGGAGCCTCTTCCCGTGAGGCAAACGCCACCGCGACACCCCATACTGTTTTCAGGATTCTAAAATTAGGGGGTTTTTTTTGAGGCTATCTTTGTTAAAAATTAAATTTGTTAAAAAAAAATTAATGAAAACCTTAGTTATTTACTTATTTATCCATTTTGTCATAAACCAAAATTGGGATTAAACAAAAACATGTTTAATGTCAAATGTTCTATTTATTTATTTTTTCAATACAGTAAATTATACATACTGTCATGTATTTGTACTTTAAAGAGGCCTTTTAAGGTTGCTGTTTTCCAGATTTTATTCCATTCTGACTTGGGCCCTAGAATATTCTACGCATGCGCGTTGTTAAAACGTGTTCCTGTCAGGGAACTTATCGGCAAGGGAGAAATTTTGCAAGTCATTGTGGGCCGTTCAAGACAATTGGAGTGCAACTATATTATGCTAATCTATATAAATAAGTGACTATTTTGATAAAGTGACTGTGGTATGCAGTTAATGAGTACCATTTAGGCATTTCTGGGCCATTTCATCCATAAGCACTTTATGCGTAAGTATAAAAAGAGTCTTACACAACTGGCTAGTTAGCTAGGTTAGCGAATTAGCCTGATTGAGAATGTTGAACTAGCCAGCTAGTTGTTGTTCGTTGCTAACGTATAGTGTATAATACGATGTTGTAGTTGTTTTTTAACCTACCAGAAATACATTTTACGTGTGTCGTAGGCTATAAATTGTGAATACATAAAAAGCTTAAAATTGGTTAGGGTGTTTTGTTATATATTCGGCGTCCCCAGTAGACCCCCCTCCCCCCGGACTGCCCGCCTCTATAGCGTGTTCATTGGTGGCGTAATAAGAAACACCGGCGCGTGAGATTTCCTATTGGCTTAATAAAAGCACCTCAACCAATCATTCATTGTTGCGCCACTTGTTGCTAACTTGTTTGGTGAATGGTGATAGCGGAAGTAGGAGATAACACTTCCTGGATGCTAATCAAATAAATATCGTTCGGCTTCGTATTCGGTAAGTAATTAACTTACTTTAAGGTTGCTTGTATTGCACATAACACATTATCTCACGTTTACTGATCTTAGTCGTGTGCGTGAGGAGCATTGTAAATGTACTTTTGTGTTTTGCCGACTGGGAGAGTCGTTAGACAGACTCGTCATGACACAAAGAAGGAGGCATTAACGTATGTTATGTTGCTAGATAAAGCATAATACTAACAAACTTGCAGGGAAATTAGACATTATTTTAAAAAATCGATTGTGGAGTTGTGTGCTGATTTTAATTTCTTGTTTTATTCAGATTGCAGAAGATTTCACATAGGACTGAAATTCAGTGGGGTGGATAAGAATATGACAGACTAGACCTTTATCACGCAGGACAAAGGAGCCCTCTTCTTCCCATTTTTCTTTTTTTTGCCCCGTGCCAATGTTTTTGTAGTACATTATATTTTTATAATGGTTTCTCTACATTTTATGCCTATTTTGTAATATAAAACATTTAGTGCAAGTGTTTTCTGGTTTGACCCCAGTTCTGTTAGATTTTTGTGTTTTTTTATTTTGTTTTCTTTGCCAAGAAATGCTTTACTTGAAAAAGTACTTCACAGAGGGTCTGATTCAGTTCACTATCCTCCTGAGTCTTATTGGGGTGCGGGTGGACGTGGACACTTATTTAAACAGTCAGCTGCCCCAGCTCCGTGAAATCATCTTGGGTCCGAGTTCAGCCTACACGCAGACAGAGTTTCACAACCTGCGCAACACCCTGGACGGCTATGGCATCCATCCGAAAAGCGTGGACCTGGATCACTTCTTTGCCATTCGCCGGTTGCTGAATCAAGTGCACTCTCTGGATCACCTGCGCGTGCCCAGCACTGAGTTGAATGCTTGGCTGGTGCACCGTGACCCTGAGACAGTGGTGTCTGCAACTAGCCAATCCAGCCCCAGCATTGCTCTCGACAATGGCGGCAGCCTGGAGGACGTGAACAGCTCTGAACCCTCGACCATGAGAGGGGCCGGAAACACTTCTGAGTCAACTTACAACCTTAGTGGAGAGGACAATTTGGGTGCTGTGGCCCCTGAGGCAAGCCAGGAACAGGACAACAGAGACAGCGTTGATGAGCTTTCCAAAGAGGTACAGTGATTTATCATTTTTGCGATTAATAATTATTTTGTAAGATTAAGATAAAGGCAAAAAAGGCAGTGAGTCATTAGGCCCCTTAATATTTTTAAATGTAACTGAATTTTTAGAATGGTCTAGAAGGGTGTGGTTGCTCTGGCTCACTCTCATGTCTTGATCGTTGTTGTATCTCCTGGCCAAAGTTTATAAGTATGGCATTATATTTCAAATATTTCATAGCAGGCAATATTTAGGGGAATAAGAGTGTTGTATCCTAGTGTTTGAGTAAAACACAAATATTGTTTCTTTAAATTATTTTAAAATTTCAAGATTTTTAGCAAATGCAGGTACAAAAAAAACCCTGAAAAGCAACACGATTAATTCACTTTTAGAATCTGGGTCATTGTAATGCAGTAGGGAATTAAATATTAGATACAGAATTGCCATAAATTAGGCAACCATAACTATAACTGCAAAGATTCCCAGTTTAGAATTAGCTTGTCCTTTCTGTGTGTGTGTTTGTGTGTGTGTATCAGTGTATAAGAATCTTTACTCGTTGTTCTGCCCCCAACATGATCCTCCATATTTCCCTCTAGGACATAGACCTCATAGATATCCTTTGGAGACAGGACATTGACCTCGGAGCCGGACGGGAAGTTTTTAACTACAGCAGCAGGCAGAAGGATGATGAGGGAGATAAACCAAATGAGGCAGATGAGGAGGCAGGTGTGCGTGAGGAGAACTGGAGGAATGGCATCAATTTGCAGGAGGGTCAGGGCGTAACTCTTGTGGATGGAGAGACCGGGGAAAGCATACCTGAGGAGGTAGCTGTTAGTTGTTGTTCTCATTATGAAGGTCATTATTATTATTATCATCATTTTCACTGATTTTTTTTCATTATTACATGGGTAAATGTGTGATCATTGCATATTTTAAGTTTAGCAAGTTTTGAAAGTCTTGCCAAATTTTAGCAATTGACTTTGCTTTTAGCAATTGAGTTTTTAGCCTCACTTTTTTTTCTTTTTTTTCTTTTTTTGCTGTAGCTCCCCAGCCTTGGCACACAGACCTCGATGTCTCTACAAGAATGCCTAAGGCTTTTGGAGGCCACCTTTCCATTTGGAGAGGAGTCTGAGGTAGTAGCTTGCTCGTTACACATGTTAAGCCCAGACATACGTTTTTTTTTTCTTCCTCTTTTGAGAAAACGATTTTTTTAAACATTTTTTTTTGGTCAATTTAAGTTCCAATCTACAGACACTGCTTCTCAACTGGTAGGCCCAGCAGAAAATGCTCCTTCGACATCTCAGGGGCTCTCACTGCCTGCTATTTTGCCCCAGCCCGATGCACCCTTAGACCTGGAACAGCAGTGGCAGGACATAATGGCAATAATGGAACTGCAGGTTTGTATTTTTGACACATTTTTTAAAAAGCTCGTAGTTGTTTAATAATAAGCATCTGTCACTCTTCTATTAGGAAATGGATGTGAATAACACTGCAGAAAACACCAATCTTAGCCGAAATAACAATGGCACTGATGCCATTGAATCAGGCACAGTTGCAAGTTTTTCTGGTTCACAAACCAGCCTGATCAACCAGGATGTAAGCCTTCATCAGGCTTCTCTTTCAAGCTGCAGCCAGGAGCTTCCCACCCTTTTCAACTCTGAATTAGATAATTCTGCTGGACAGCAGCCTACTCTTCTTAGGCTTTCCTCTAACAATTCATCTAATATTAACTCAACATTTGGTGTAACAAACATCACTGGGCTGTTACTCCCACCTCTCAACAGCACCAACAACTTAACCACGCCCTCAGTGCTGCCAGACCCCTTTGTTAGCCTACTGGAGGAGTCCATGTTGGATGAAATTAGCTTGCTAGACCTTGCGATGGAGGAAGGGTTCAGTCAGGCACAGGCTTCTCAGCTGGAAGATGAGCTCGACTCAGACTCTGGTTTGTCTTTGGATTCTGGACATAGCCCGGCCTCTCCCAGCAACTCTGAGACATCTTGTTCCTCGGCAGCATCTTCCTCTTCCACCTCTGCCACTTTCTCTGAGGAAGGTGCTGTAGGATACAGCACAGATTCTGAGGTGGCTACTGCTGAAACAGAGGAGGGAGCTGTTGGGGGCTACCAGCCTGAATACAGCAAACTGTGCCGCATGAGTTATCAAGATCCTTCTCATTTTCAGAACTTTCCACAGCTGGACAGCATCAATCACAATCACACATACAATTTGCCTTTGGCATCCTCATACCCTGAGCAGCCCCAGCTTATTGGATCCTGCAGTAAAAAGTGTAGAGACAAACACTTACAACAAACCAAGGTACATCCACAACGAGAGTTCATCGACAAGCAAATGAGCCGTGATGAACGTCGGGCTAGAGCCATGAAAATCCCATTTTCCAATGATAAAATTGTCAATCTTCCTGTTGAGGAATTTAACGAGCTGTTGTCCAAATACCACCTTAGTGAGGCTCAGCTTTCCCTTATTCGAGATATACGGAGACGCGGCAAAAACAAAATGGCTGCGCAAAACTGCCGCAAACGGAAACTGGATACCATCATCAACCTTGAGCAAGGTGTGCAGGATCTGCGGCGCAATAAAGCCCGGCTGCTTAAGGAGAAGATGGAGTGCCTGCGCTGTCTCAAGCAGATGAAGCAGAAGGTGCAGATGCTTTATCAGGAAGTGTTCAGCCAGCTGCGTGATGAAGAAGGCAGGCCTTATTCTGCTAGTGAGTACTGCCTGCAGTACACTGCTGATGGTAGTGTGCTTGTCACACCAAGAAGCATGACTCTGGAGCAAAGCCGGAAGCCTGACAAGAAGCCGAAGGACAAAAAGAAGTGAGAGTCTGCACCATTCTTTTGATGCCAATGATCCACTGCACGCACACAAAAAATACTCTGCAGTGGAATTAATGCTGTTTTTTTTCCTTTAAGAAGATTCTAGCAAGGAAAAAAAAGAATTGCACTCTGTGGTGTTCCTGCAGTGGGTTTTCTCCTTTTTCTTTCTTTGGTTCAGATGTTTTTCCCCAAAAAATAAGAAGAAGCAGAATTACATTTTTAAAGAACCTTTTTTTTGTTTCATGGAAAGTGTTACCAGAATGTTAATTTTACTGAATCTAAGAAAAGCAAGGAAGAGAAGCAAACCAGAGTGGAGACACTGACTGAAGTATCAGTTATAGTAAGGAATATACCTTAATTTTCATTAAGATCCCAAAAACATGAATGGCATGGCTAGCTGATTTTCAGTTCTTAAAGGTCTGCAGACTCTTTAACATTGGTATCTGGGATAAGTGAATACCCTGCTGTTAGTCCTTTAGTGTCGAAGAAGGCCCTTTTCTCTGGAGATGGTGAAGAAACCAATGGATGTTTGAAAAATAAACTTTTTGTTGAGAGAACAAATGCGAAAGTAAGGATACCTTTAACCAATGGTTGTGCAATTTTTTTTCTATCTAGTTCCCTCATAGCAGTCACTCTTGTACCTACACCCAATGTAACTTTAGTCACACATGAAACCTGATAAAAGTTTCTCTGTGTTCTTTATGCCACTTGCCATGGAATTGGGTAAACCTTGACAAGGTAATTGTGGCAAAGACTGAGGGAATGCTTGAGCTGGAATAAATGAGAAGATTTAAAACCGAGTAAAGATGCATAATGCATTACTAATAAATCAGCTTCTGTATTCTCTGCTCAGTGCTGTAAAACATCTTTGTCGCTTGGCTGTAAGCACTGTCTTTAGCGGTCATTTCTCTTCTACGGGTGAGAATAACCAACTTGAACTTTTCTAGTTTTTCTTCCATGTGCATAAGCTACATGTCTGTCATGTTTTTTAAGATTATTTTACTGCTTGAAAATGGATGTTCTAAAAGCTAATGACAAAAAAACACAGAAACTGCAGAAATGCTGTGCTAAATTTCACATGCTTTGTAGAGTTATTTTCTGTTTTTCCATGGCTTGCTTTGTTGTTTGACAGCAACAAGCATAAACAATTCTCACTCCAGGACATTTTCTTTCAGTTGCACTAGTTGTCTGTAAGGCTCTTTATGACCTAAACAGTGAACTAAATACTCTAAAATGTTATACACCTTGGCTTCGTGTTTCCTTTGTTAGATTGTTTTGTAGCCGTTCTTTTTAAAGCACCAATATGTAAATGTGTGGTAAACAACCTCCCCCTTTTTTTGGTTAAATGAACACATTTCTGAACACTAACATATTTCATAGTTTATCAACACTATCATATTTCAAATTACCTGGCAATCTAAAAAGGCTGCTGAGCATGTACCACAGTGGAAGCAGATCAGGCTAAAACACATTTATTTTGGGACTTTTCTAAAAGCTTTCTTTTTAATGAAGCTTGAGCACTATTTACAACGCTTTAATGTTTGCCGAGTTATACATTATTCATAGTTTGTCCACTTCTGACAGTTTCCATCACTCATATCTACAATCGCACACATCCAGAGCCTGTTAGAAATAGTTGCATGCAATTTGTGTCATAGTTGAAAATTCAGACATCATGTGACTGTAATTAAAACTTCGATTACAATTTTTGTACCACAATGTACGCATTTAAATCGCCTTATTGCCACTCAACTTAATCATATTACTGTAACACTTGAGAACTGCAGGGGCTGGCCTCAGACAGGCAAACAGGTTTTCAAATTTATGAAAAAGTTGACGTAGGCTTCATTAATATCCACAGTGAGTCCGAGTGGCTGGCCTATTTTTTCAGCCAAATATAAGTCACACTTAGTAGTGATTTTGAACCCAAGCTCAGTTAACCTGTTATTTATAAGCCGTATTAAAGACTGCAGGTGGCCCGGTGGAGTAGTGGTTAGCAGTTCGCCCCACAGCAAGAAGGTCCTGGGTTTGATTCCAGGGCAAGGGGTCTTTCTGTGCGGAGTTAGCATATTCTCCCTGTGCTTGTGTGGATTTACTTCAGGTTCTCCGGTTTCCTCCCACAGTCCAAAAACATTTACATTAGGTTGATTTGTGATTCCAAATTGGCCATAGGAGAGAATACATACATGCATGTAATTCACCGATGGACTAGCGACAATTTGTACCTCTGCCTCTTGCCCTATGTGTGCAGACCCCTGTGACCCCCAAGCTAAGGAATGGGCTGAAGATGATAAATAAATGAAAAACAGCCACAGTGACCACCAGTCTTTAAGATTTGGAAATAAACTGTCTAAACTATGCACATAAAACTGTATTCCATAAACCCGGCAAGTTGTAGAAAAAGTCACTGTTCAAATAAGTATTTAAAATCATAAGAAGAATACATTGCGAATTTGTTTAAAATCGACCAAATTTGCAGTTCATAAAAAGCTGATGTGTAAAGACATAGGTACTCTACACTCTACTGGTTTTTGTGACATGCAAAAAGGAAAAATCACTATTAGTTTGATGACGGAAATTAAGATGTTTTAACAGACATGGAGTAAATCAAACACTATTTAAGCAACAACAACAAAAAAAAGATCTGACATGGAAAATCTGCTCTAAATAGTTTCAGTTCCTAGTCTTATGCTGTCACTACTTGTCATGCACTGATATTTTGTGTCTTGTTTGTTTTGTAAATACATTTTTCATTTAGAAAAAATTTGGTTTTCTATATTTTACCAGGCCTTCTGACTCCTGATTTGTTTTTATTTTGCTTTGTTTTTATTTGGAAAGATTTGCTGGCAATCTAAAATGTGTTCTTTTGATGGTTAATAAACAGTTTTTCTGTTTTTAATTTTTAAGTTATTTTGTCTCATACTTTGCCTCAAGAGGTTTGGGATACAGCATGTGTTTTGCAGATAGAAGAATTTTAGTGCCTTTACAATCAAATAGGGTTTTAACAGCATTTCCTTCATTTAATTGAGAAAAAAAGACCAATTTGTTCTACAGAAATAATAGATTTTTTTGACATGTGCTACAGGTTGTAGAGTAAATATCAATACTTGTATATTTATACATATACTATCTAAACAGATTAAAACAAAAACATTCAGAACAATCCTACTTTTATGAAACTGACAACGATGTAGTGAAAAAAATAATGTTTATGATTCAGTCAACATAATCAGGTGTGTGTATATGTATGTGTGTATATATATATATATATATATACACACACATTTGAGTTACTGTCTCACGTATGTGTGTGGGTGTATATATATATATATATATATATATATGATATATATATGTATATATATATACATGAAGCTCACTGTGCAAACATTTATAATGGTTCGGGGGGGGGCTAGCTTTTTAAAAGAGGTTTGACCCTCCCACCCAACCCTCC
>JAOTQW010000041.1:7721966-7739439 GCA_026260075.1 Sisor rabdophorus | reverse complement strand
CCCCAGATAAATGTACGTTGCTCTGGGTATGGTTATCTGCCAAATGTCCTAAATGATTCGGATAAAATAAGCTGTGCAGGTGTTAAAAATCTAGTGAAAGGTGGTGTAGTAGTAGTCAGTAGATTCACCTGTTTTGATACTAACCAGATTTCAATCAAGCTAATTTCCGAGAAAGGGTCATTCTAGTTCTTTTTCTGTCTAGCTGATTCAATAAATGCTATACAAAGTTGATCCTAACTAATATGTGTGGATTGTCCACGCAGTACAAGTGGTAAGCATTATTGTTTGATATCCTTTTTTTTGTTTCCACGACGGTTGCCACCTGTGACAAAGGCCTTTCTTTTTAATTATGGTGAATTCTGTGGTAGGCATCGAACCACAAGAGTTTCGATTTAATTTGCGTCAGAAGCTTGTACGAAAGGTGAACTTCAGCTGTGGTAGTGCTGGTGTTCAGATTCTTATGAAGTCACTTCTCTCCATGTCTGTAATGTTCCTGTGTAAGCAGTCTGGAGCTGCATCGTAGTCTGGGCAAACATTTCTGCAGACAAATCTCTGCTCGCACACTGAGTGAGTAATAGCGTTTCCTCTCAATGCTCCACCACATCATTTGAACGGAATTTCCCAGGTCATTTCATATGAATTGGAACTAAAAAGCGAGTCTCTGATTTCTGTTTCTCAAAGTTTTCAATTTGTGCTACTCAATTTTGTTTTTCAAAATTTTCTATTGCACCAAAATAATCAAGCCTGTGCTAATTACCTAATTTTTTTGTTTATACAGGATCCTCTTGTGCAAAATCTGAGTTCTTTAACAGCGATTTGGGTGATTGTGTGCCTTGTTCTACATGCATACAGTTTCCTAAAACCCCATCATGTAACACATGTGAGTTATAGACATGTATTTAATTAAACAAAAGAAAATGAGTTATCATGTAACCAAACAAAGTATAGAGAACTTTAAGCAGAACCATTTATCATTATGGCTTAAGAACTGTATTATACCTCAGATCAGTGAACTGTGTGAAACAGGCAATAAAATTAAAAGTAAAAGTTAAACTTCTACAAATATACTGACAGGCCCACCAATGGAGCGTTATGACTCCTGGAGAATAGCAGCCATCACCAGCTTCTCAGTGCTTGCAGCTGTGGTGGTTTTTGGAGCCTTGCTCATAGGAGTGTTAGTACATCAGTGCAGGTCGCGAAGAACTTTAAGTGGTAAGAACTAAACAAACTAATACAATGTTGCGGTAAATGATTTCTTTATCTTTTTGATGCAAGACTATGAAAACAAATGAAACTGATAAACATTTATTCCCATCATCCAGAGCCCATCGAGGAAACCACAGGTCCACTTTATCCAGTTTAACTCTTTAAGTAGGTAATTATGTTTTTGATATTGTTTTAATATTAACATACGGGTGCACTGATACTCTTGTGAAAACATACCGATATCAAAGACCGATACCCCTTTCAATGTCATTGACAGAACTTTCAGTACAGCAGCAGCGACTGTCGGGCTCAACCGTGTTTAAAATTAATAATGACCATATATTAACAGTGATAAAAAACGAATTTGTACAGACAAATACAATTTAATGTGTTCCGTAACAGAGCTCGAAAGTCAAATCAATCATATGTCAAACCAATTTTTCCCATTAAAATTGATTAAAATGCCTTTAATTCATTCTGGGTCCCCAAAACAACACTGCAATGTTTTTTAATTTAAAAAAATTACTTATAGAATTTACTGCAAGAAGCTGGTTTTATTTATTCTAATTTACCTGGGAGATCAGACGATTGCACTTGCTAACGTAGTTTTTGGACCCACATGCTGACTGGATATCGACACAGGATGCTGGGCAATGTTACGGCGTTCAATGTGGCGTTCACTACACCAACTAATGGTTGGGTGTCTGAAGCTGGCTTGTGACCCGATTTTTAGCTCCCAACTCTCGTCTGAGAGGCAGCTTGTACCTCAAAAAAAACTCATTGGTTGGGACACTTGTAAGTCAAGGTACCATTGTACTTATAATACAAGTAATAAGATAAAACAGCTGCACATGTGAACAAACGATTTTTCGCTAGCAGTAAAATTAGCACATTTCAACCAACCCTGAAGCAGACTATTGCAAGACAAAGAGAAAAAGAGAGAACCAGAGAGTCATACAAATAAATCCATATCCCAAAAAAGTGCAGGTATTGTTATCGACAAGTACAGGTGAAAAAATATTAATACTCGTACTACAGTTTCACAAATTAGCATCGGTGCATCCCTACACTTGACGTAAAAAAAACAAAAAATTAATATTACAGTACTGTTGCCTTTGGTATACATATATTCTGAAATATTGTTTGTGGGTTTTTTTTCAGCAAACACGAATAAAGAACAAGATTAAGGTTGAAGAAAGAAGATTCAGTCGACGATCGATTTGCTAACACGCTGACTACAGTGTGTTCTATGAGTAGCCTTCGACTCATCTAATTTATTGTATTGGTAGTTCATAGGTGATTAACACACTTCAGCATATTCAGATGATGTAGAATCACTGTGATCTCAGAAACCTCAGAGACATTGTCCTTCACTGGGTGAGTAGTTTTAAGGTGCTTCCTGAGTAGAGAGCAACAATCGGGTGCCTTACAACCAGAAACAGGGGGAAAAGATTTTTAACCTCTATTTTTTTACAGGCATTATTTTTGTAGTGTTTATTGTGAACAACCTTATTTTCAAGCATTAATGATTTATGAATGTTTTGTGTTTTTATTTTTATCCAGTGAAACCTGCCACATTCTCCAGAACTGTAATGTTCCAGCTAAAGTACCTTTTGTACAGAAATATTTTTCTCTACATTGAATGTAACCAATATTTTGTAGCTAAATTGTGAAAAACTATATAGTGTCCCATGCACTGTTGATTTATTCATTGTAGTGTTCAGAATTTAACTGCCTTGAGCAAGCTTTTTTTATAGTTAAACATTTATTTACTGATGCACATCTGATACAGGTGGGTAATAAATAAAAAAACCCAAAATAACAGAGCCACCTGTCAGTTGTAGGATCTGGGGTTGTTGGGTTTCCTGGCAAGTTTTGGAATCATTCTCATACAAGCAATCTTATGACTATCCACAGGGTACGAGTACTCACTGAATGGTTTCATGACTAGAAGATCCCATGTTATGGCATTTTGTAAGTGTAAATGCCTTTTTGTTGCATTTTACAGCACATTTCTTCACATATGCCAACTTAGTAAGTTGCAGTGCCCCTGGAGCAGGGGGCATAAGGGTCTTGCTCAAGGACCCAACAGTGGCTGTGGTGGAGCCCAGGTCTTTATTGGCGGTGGTAGTGGGGCTTAAACTAAGGTCTTCCAATCAACTCAGCACCTCAACCAAGTGAGCCACCACTGCCTAAAAAGTTTCTATAATTTACCTAAATCTTGAACTGATTCTTGAAGATTTTGAACAGAGGCCCTTGTCCCTCCAGTTACGTTTTACAAACCTATAGAATTAGTCTTATATAGGACGTGCGGGATGGCCTAGCATTTTGCTAAGGAACTTTTAATGATCACTTATCATTTGTCTAAATCATGTCCTAAAAACCTACTATATCTAATAACTACAAGCAGTAAACCGGACTCTGGACATGCATCAAAATTAAAACATTGGTTGATGCCGCCGTTATTTTCAATGTATTATACTAGATTACAGATAGTGGATATTTCAGTTAAATCATTTGTAAATCAGTTGCTGACAAATGTCCAATCAGCCAACAGTCTAGAATACCAGCTCGTCAACAGACTGGGCAATGTGGAGACCAGGCTTTATACAGACACTACTAAACAATACACAGAGATCCATGCAGTTATCCGTAAATGATAGAATGGAATAAGAAATATATCAGTAACGCATAGATGCAACAACTGTGTAGATAGACTTTTTTTTGTTATTCGCTATTATGGTATTGGATCAAGTTGAAATTACAGCCAAGTTTTTCCCTTTTCAATTAATGCTTACCAGCTGTTGAACTTTAAAACAGCCTAAGCAATTATAGGCAATAACTTGATACAACTGTTACATTCATTAAATATGTAATTGAATGTAAAAGAGATTTCAAAATGGTAGTTAATATAATGTGTAAATAAAGGATTTCACATACATGTTTCATGTGTTGAAAAATGCAAAAAATCTGACTATCTAGAACAACCTGGTAGAAATACAAGCCAATTCAGACCAGTAACATTTACATTGTGTGTTTATTGAGTTTCAGGAAGTGAGGGTAAGAACATCTACAAATAAACAGTATCTGCTTAGTCCTCTACTTAAGAGAAACACTGATTGTAAGAACAAAAATAAATATTCTATATTTAAGATATATGTAAATGATTACAGAGAATCTTAAAGATTCAGAAGTCAGTGGATTTTCATATTCAATGCCACCACAAAGGTCTACAACTCCTATACTTAAATAATCAGTATGTACTGAAATATAGGCATAAGTGGAAACTAGTAATACATCTTATTCTAAGTAGGGCAATGATATGAAATGGCACATAGAAATACAAATGGGAATCCTATCCTTGACGAGCAAAAATAAACCTTCCCCATGATGCTTGTGCATCAGATGAAATCATATGGTTAAATCAGTTATATTATTTTTTTATTTTATTTTAGTGATTATGGGGTGAAACCTGAGTCATTTAAAAACTACTGAAGTGTGTCCCCGTCTAGGAGTTGCAGCTCGTCATAGAGCCCGACCGATCATGGATGTCTGGGTCCCTTTCGACTACCATCTCTACAGTTACTCATCATTTGTCAAAACCAGTTTTTTTAACTGATATACAGTAGGTAGAATAAAAATGATATTCAAAAGAATACATTAAATCACATTGAGAAAAATCTCAACTTTACCACATGGCAACACTCTGAAACATCACCTTGTTGAAATGCCTTTGGAGTAAAAACATTCGAAGCAAAAGTGGAAATTCCTAGGCTAGTTACTGTCACAACTGCATGAAATTTACCACAGTAAAATAGTGATAAATGTTCAGATATTAACATAGGGTATAAATATGTTTTTAAATAAATAAATATTATCGATATTTTCTATTCGGCCTAAGAAAACTGCTAACAATTCTATGGTTGCTGTTTAACAGCATTCAACATCTGTCATCTGTCGAAGTATTAAGAATGCATGTGTTCTAATAGGTCAGGGTTATAGAACAAATGTCTATAATAATAACTGAATACAGTAACCTTAAAACATTGGAAAAAAAAAACATGCATAATGAGACTTCTTACTTTCTCACTAAAATAAGCAACAGACCGCTGATTATACAGTTGGAAATGGCAGCCAAATAATCGGTCGGACTCTACTCCGAGGGTCAGTGCTGGGGTAAAGTTTAGGAAAATATATCAGGATATTTTACCCCAGGTTTAAGTTTGAACACCTATGATAGTACCATATAATTTTTTTAGTTTGTGTGCACTCTGAAGAACCCCCCCAAAAAAAACATTCAATTCTAAAATGGTTCTGACAGGCACCATTACTTATTCTAAAGTTTCTACAGTATCACTGTCCCTACCAGAGGTAGTATCATGTCAGTGCCAGTCTTAAGTGTCCTTTAAAGAAAAGTATTTGAAAATACAACAGTACAGGAGGCAACTACTGCCAAGATCAGCATCTGGCTTGGACACTATCTTGACAAATACAGCAGAAAAACCTGATGTGTTACGATTATTGGCATCGGGCCTTGGGTGGGGGAAGATTTCCATAACAGAAATGTTTTGTCGTCTTCCTTTGGAACGCTGAGATGTGAGTGTTGGTCCTGCAGACGCTGCCTCAAAGGAAAGGCTCCACACCCAGTTCCATAAAGTCATTTTCATCTATGTTAAAGGAGGACTCATAGGTCTGCTGCGCATTCTGGTGCAACTTCTGGTGATGTCGCAGGTTGGACTTGCTGGAGAAGCGCTTTTCACAGAGAACACAGGAGAAAGGCTTCTCTTTAGTGTGAATGCGTCTGTGGCAAATGAGCTGGGTGGACACACGGAAGGCTTTGCCACATTCCAGGCACTGGTAGCGTTTGGGCTCTGTGTGTATTCGCCGGTGGTTCTTTAGAGCCATTAGGTTGGTGAATTCCTTTTGGCACACCGAGCAGAAAAAGGAACCAGTTTTGTGGCTGTTCTTGTGGTTAAGCAGAGACCCAGCATGTCGATATGAGCGCCCACAATGTTCACACACATGGCTCTTCTCCTCTTTATCAAATGCCTCACCACTCTCTTGCTGATCCTCCTGGTCAGAGAAGCCTTCATGCATTTCGCTAAGCTCGGAATCCATTTTGGAGAGATTCTGAATCCCCAGTTGTTGGTTAAGTCCAGATTCCCATTCCAAACTCTGGATGTCTTGCTGATGACGGGTCTGTTCTTGCATTCTGTGGTGAACTTCCTGGTGCTGCTCAAAGCTGGCCATGTTGGCAAAGTTCTGCTGGCAAACACTGCAGTAATAGGGGAGTCCCTTGCTGTGGACCTCCATGTGGCTCTGCAGGTGTGAAAACTCACAAAAGGTCTTTCCACAATCAGGACAGCAGTGACGGGCCATCTGGGAGTGGCTTTGGAGTTCCAGGTGGTCATTGAAGGTTTTCAAGCAGAGACTACAGTGAAGCAGGTCAGAAGAATGCGTCTTTTTGTGGTTGAGAAGCGATCCAGCGTGTCTGTAGGAGCGTCCACACTGATCACACCTGTAAAAGGGAAAAGTGTGAGAACTACAAACAAGCTGTGTGTGGAACAACTAAAGTCAATTTTATTACAGTATAACACTTAATTTAATAAAAATAAATAGTAGATAAATGACTTAATTAGAAAAAAAATGTATGATTAACATTACTTGTACACTGGAAACCCAGATTTTTTTTTAATCATTGTGGACACAAAGCCTTCTTGAGTTGTAAACAGCTCCCTCTTGTGGGGATTAATTAATAACTACTGCATAAATATGACAAAAGGACACTAAACAATTAGCAAAGTCCTTATACTCACGTGTAACACTTGTCACCTCCGTCCTGACTGAGTGGGGAGCCTGATGAGGTATTTTTATAACAACGATGTCTTTTAAGTCCAGATTTTCCCTGAAACCGCTTCCCGCATGTATGGCAGCTATAATGAACAACTCCTCTAGCATGTATCTTTTGGTGGTTGTAGAGGATGCTAGAGAGACGGAAAGCTTTGCCACAGGTTGTACAGACATATTTCTTTTTCTGCGTGTGGATGCGAGTGTGATTACGTAACGCCATGGGATTGGAAAAAGGCTTGGCACAGAAGGAGCAGGTGAAATGGCCAGTTTTGTGTGTGTTTTTATGATTCAGCAAACTGCCTGCATGGCGATAGCTTCGACCACAAATGTTACACTTAAATGGTCTTTCCTCTTTTACCACAGACACGTTTCCATTGAGGTTATACTCAGAGTCTGCAGAGGCGACAGGGCTAAGACATACGTGGCCTGCAAGGTGCTCAGCAGTGGGAAATTCCTGGCTGCATTTCTTACATGTTAATTCTTTTGCACGTCTTCGACCTTTACCCTTTCCTTTCAATGCTGCATTCTTGCGATTGTGTTTACAAGTATGGTTCAGTAATTGTTTTTTGCCCCGGAATGCCTTTCCACAGTCCTGGCAACAGTGCTTTTTCACTGAGAAATGGATGCGCAAATGGTTCTTCATCGCCAATTGGTTGCTGTAGGTATTGTTACAGACAGCACAATAATATTCTCCTGTCTTGTGCGAGTTTTTGTGGTTAACCAGACTCCCAGCGTGCCGATAACTTCGCCCACACTGGTCACAGACAAAAGGCCGTGGGTTAATTGGATCCTCGGGGTGGCTTTCTTTTTCTGGGCTTGACTGTTCTCTACCAGGAATGTCTTTTTGTTTGCGGTGTCGACCTCGTCTTTTCCTGCTGGCATTAACAGCCTGTGACCCACTCACTGAAACACTCCCACTCATCTCCATGAGGGCCTGAATCTGTTTGTTGAGTTCCTCAATCTTTGCCTTGTTTTCTCTGTGAACTCTCTGATGGTTCAACAGTTGTTTGTGGATTTTAAAAGCTTTCCCACATTCTGTACAAGTATGCCTGGTAAAATAGGGGAAAGAAAAAGAATATTACATATCAAGTTGAACAACATACTGTAACATTTCATAAGGTATACAAGTCATATTAGTATTATAATCATTAAGTATAAATAATATTAACTCACTTCTTCACATCAAAATGTGTTCTCTGGTGGTTTTTGAGGGCCAGCAGGTTGTAAAAGCGCTTCTGACAAACAAAGCAACGGAAAACTCCTGTCTTGTGTGACTTTTTGTGATTTAGAAGTGAGCCTGCATGCCTATAGGAACGTCCACACTGATCACATTTGTACAGTCTGTCCCTGCTGTGTAGACCCTCCTTGAAATATTTAGGCTCCTGGCCAAGAGCATTGATGATATCCGTTTTTTCATCATAGTTTTCAAGACTCTCACTGCACTGTCCAGGGCAATTGTGATTCTCGAGCTCAGCAACACTGGTAAAGACTATTCCACATGTGCCACATATAATACTCTCCTTTTCCTCTTTTGGTTGGGGTTCATTTGGTGTTACAAATTGTTCCTCTTGTCCATCTATTGTGTTGCTATGTAAAAACTGATGAGCTAAAAGGTCCTGTTTTTTTGTAAAACTTTCTCCACATGTACTACAGATAATAAGATCACAGTCTACTTGCTGAACCTGACTTGGTTCCTCGTCTTTCTCAGCTTCAAGAGAGGACATAGAGGAGGGGCCAGATGTTGATGGGGTTCCATGGATTTGAGTGTGACTGCGAAGATGGCTTCTGAGTGCCCGCATGCTGGTGTAGTGGTTCCCACATACTGAACATTGATACATCTCTCCATCATCCTCCTCGCCCTCTTCATCACTATTTTTGCAGTGAAGTTTATCTTCATTTTCACTTAACACTTGTTCATGCATATTATCCTGAAAGTAGGTAACGTCACTGCCGTTGTGTCCCTCACAATCCATACGTTCTCCTGAGTCTCCCACACCTGGTTCTAAATCTGCACTCTTAAAGTCCATTTCACAGTGAGGACTGATACTGTTTGACTGATACTGCTGATTCAGCAGAGGGCATGTATGAGACTTGATTCCGGCAATATCAACAAATGTCTTTCCACAGTCTGCACACATGTGCCTTTCCATCAAAGATTCATCCTGAGGTAGGTTGATGTTTCTGTCCTCAGTGAACGAAGTGTCAAACTGTGTTTGGTATTCAGAGCCGTCGAGATCATTGATATTCTCCTCATCCGAGTCTCCCAAATCCTGAGGAAGGCCCAGAATACCACTTACATCTGCCTCATGAGAAAAGTCTCCATGCTGATTTTCATGTGTCAGGGGCTCGGAGGACAGCCAGTCACCTTCGGCAGTAGGGATAACCATAGAAGGTCTTCCTTTGTGAATGCGAAGGTGGCTGCGGAGGGCAGCCAGATGTGGGTAGTTCTTACGGCAAATAGAACACTGAAAAATACCTGTCTGATGAGAGCGCTTGTGGTTGATGAGACTACCTGCATGTCGGTAGCTCTTGCCACAAATGTGACATTTAAAGCGGCGGTCCGAGCTTCCAGAATGATCTTGTTTGTCATCAGTAGCTTGCTCTGAAAATTCTGGGTCGAAGTTTTCTGAAGGCAGGGCCATATGGTCTCCCTGAGTATCTAAAACAGTTGGTTCGTCACCAATGGGGTCAGGTACATATAAATAACCATTTTCCATTGGTCCCTGGGTTTGGTCATAATCAACAGCTTTATCGAGTAACGGTGGCAACGGTGGAGTGTCACTTGAGGATGGATATGGATTAGACTCTGGTGACTGATTAATACTATATGAAAAAGTGTGGTCCTCTGGCATGTTAGCAGGCAGCTCAAAAGACACTGAGGATGAGTTATGCAACATAATGTGATTTTGGAATTCATCATCGTTAGGAAATGCTGACTGACAAAGGTGGCAAAAATGTATATTTGACACCCCATCCTGTAGCACCGTTGACATCTGTTCTGACCCAGCATCTGTACAGGCCTCCGGGCTCAATGGGCTAACCGTGCTTGGATGACCTCTGGTTTTACTGTGGTTGCGTTGGTGACTGGTGAGAGCAGCTAGGTTGTTGAACTGCTTGAAACACACCGAACACTCGAATATGCCCATCTGATGAGTTTTCTTGTGATTTATTAGGCTTCCATGATGCCTATACGTCTTCTCGCACATGTCACATTTAAATGGGCGGTCCTCGTTATCACCAGTACCTTCTTGTTCAACAGCAGAGCTTGGAATCAGCTCCGAAATAAAACCATTGCTAAATCCATTATCAGGGGGGGGATCCAACTCCAAGTCTGATGGCAGTTCAGGGATCATATCAAATTCCTGTTCATCCACTTGCTGTGATTGCTGGTCATCACAAACACTGCCAGTCTGTTTAGAGTTAAGCTCATTGTTTTTAGATCTTCCCTGAAACTCTTTATTGAGATGCACCTTTTGATGAGTTGCGAGTTGGGTTGCGAGGCGAAAGCCTTTTCCACAGTCCACACAATTGTACTTCTTCTGTGATGAGTGAATTCGCAAATGACTTTTGAGAGCCAATGCGTTCGACAGTTTTCGAGCACATATGTGACACTGGAAGGAGCCGATGTCATGAGTTTTCTTATGATTAGCCAAACTCCCAGCATGCCTGTAACCCCGTCCACATTCATCACATTTGAATTTCCGGTTGTCATCAAACTGATGACAGGATTCCGTGTGCTCCAACAGACTGGGCATGCTGGAACAAGCTATACCACAGTGCTTACATAAAAAGCATTTGGTCTTGCTTGGCTGTTGCATAGCCACAATGGTATAACAGAATGATGCAAAATATTAACAAGAGCCAGTTTGAGTATGAGGAATAGGAGCACCTTTAGTAAAGGTGAGG
This sequence comes from Sisor rabdophorus, assembly GCA_026260075.1. NCBI lineage: Eukaryota > Metazoa > Chordata > Actinopteri > Siluriformes > Sisoridae > Sisor > Sisor rabdophorus. Next base: position 7,728,477 of record JAOTQW010000041.1, on the reverse strand, counting down.
ATCTTGCCCTCACTTTCATCAAAGTAATGGTGTATGTAAAGTCCATATGCAAGGGTAGAGTTCGTACAAGAAACAATTAATGCAATCTTTTCCATGCCATTGAAAATCTGACAACTGAGCTTAGAAATGTGCACACCCTGGATGGATGCTGGAGAGAGAGAGAGAGAGAGAGAGAGACAGAGAGGTGTATAAACATTTAAACAATAATTATTGGTTTATTAATATAAACAAGACTGACAATTGCAAGGTAATCATATATAGTTAAATGGGGTGGTGTGGTAGCGTATTGGTTAGCACAGTCGCCTCACAACAAGAAGGTCCCAGTTTGATTCGCAGGCAAAGGGTCTTTCTGTGCAAAGTTTGCATGTTGGGCATGTTTACTCTGGGTAATTCAGTTTCCTCCCACAGTCTAAAATCATGTACATTAGGTTGATTGGTGATTCTAAATGTGTGTGGTTGTTTGTCTATGTTTGGCCCTGTGATAGACTGGCGACCTGTCCGGGGTATACCCCTGCCTCTCACACTATGTGTGCAGGGATAGGATCTACCAGACGCCCGTGACCCAAAGCTAGAAAATAAGTGAGTATAGAAGATGAACGAATATTCCTCAAATGTAATGTTATTTAGTTACATTTTTACCAAATCTTCTATCTATCTTTTTATACAAACATAAAAAGTATTTATTGTTAAGTAACATTATTTATCTTTTTATATAAACAATGCTGAACATTTATAATTTATATAAACAATGCTGAACAAATATAATTTAAGAACTAAATAATAATTTATTCAATTTATAAATATAGTCCATAAGCATGATAGCAAATGCAACCGAAAGTAAATATGAATTCCCAGGATTTATAGAAAAAATGTGTCTCTCATGTATTTTTATATGTGAGAAAAAAAGTTTCTAAAAATATATATACAAAAGCTTGTTTCGTTTGTTTACGCAAAGGGTTGAGAACATCTGTATACGCCGAATGTAAAAATCTCAGACGAGGCAACCTCTAAATGTTGATTTTGTTCAATCATATTTGTTTAACAATGTATTCGAAAATCCAAAAAATGGCAAGTTGTAGAAACTAACTCAGTCGGCTAATACAATGGACGTCTATTTACACAGTAAACAATTCCCTTGCATGGAAGCTAACAAGACAAACCTAACCTTGTCAGCAGTCTTGCTACCGTCTTAATTTCTAATCGCACCCTAATTAAAATACATATGAACTTGTGATGTTAAAACAACAGTTTTTAATGAATGTATTGAACATCTCGTCAAAACGACATGGTAAACTGACCAAGCATCGACACGCATATGCTAAGCTAATGTATCTAGATTGTTCGCTAGCCAGTTAGCATTTCTAACTAAGATAGCTTCAACACAAGTTTAGCACCGAATAATTATTATTCAATTAATACTAGTAAAAAATAAATACATACACAAGACGTCGCAGATGTTTTCGATTGATTTGTTATTTGCAGGTGCGTTATATCCATTTGCTTTTTGACTTAGGGCGGCTGTACACGTCCCCGTCCGCACCAATTGTCTTTTCCCACTTCCGGTTGCAGTGGATGAGAAACAGGAAATGTGCATCAATAAAACAAGGTCCGTCGGCGACATGCAACGATTTGCAAAAATATAATTTATCTGACATGTCCTATGTGTCAAAATGAAATCCCAGTTAAACAAATAACACGTTAACATCGTTTTAACGTTAAAACTTCTTGTTTTTTCTTGCAAACAGGAACTTGCATAGTCCGATTTTTGGCGGTTTGCTTTTTAGATTTCTCCTCCCACAAAACCATCTCCATTTTTACAGTCAGATAGATAACAAGTTGAGTAGATTATGATGTACTTACCATAACGCCAAATATAAAGGCGATTTATTTTTATAGAAAGAAAAATCACTCTTTTTTGTAGTTCTGTGGATTTGCGGAAACGCTGTAGCTTTTTTCGCCAACGCGAACTCTCGGTCCTAAAGCCGCTCGGATACTGTAACACCACTGGCAGCACTTCATTCCCAGTTTAGAGCGTGTGCTCGGAAGCAGCTCCCACGCCTTAATAATTGAAGCTCCGGGTAAGATTTTATTCACTGTATTGCACACATAATTGCGAAAACTCTAATCATGGCACACAGCATGTAATACATCTTTCCGAGTACAGCGCTCGTTCAGCGGTCCTAAAGCCAGCCATTTTGTGTCACGATGGCTTTTATGTGTAGGCGTTAATGTTGATAACATATTCCAAATAATCACTGCAATGCACTTTTATTAATCAAATATATCCATACACTCGGCAGACACGTAGATGTTCCATGGCAGACCATAGTTAACTTCCTTTTGCAAATGTTTTGTCTTACTAACTAATTGTCCCTGAGGTCCTAATGCCGGCCATTTTGTGTCGCTTGCTCTACATCATCTGTTTACTTTAGTAGTAACCAGTAAGGTAACTTGTGCAAGCAGTAGAATGTTTTCATGCTCTGGCATTTATGTTACCCTGTTAACGAAATATCATTAACTTACAGAATGATGGCCTCCCCTCAACCAGGCAGCTCACCTACAACTGAGCAGCATACCCCACATCCTGGGACTGAGCCAAATAAGGAGAGTGAGAATTTAGATCAAATACCAACTAGAAGAAGAAACAAAGGGAGGATGACAAAATCACAGAAAATATTTAAATGCTTAGCCTGCCAAGAAGCATTTTCCAGCCCTTCCGGCCTACGGAGCCATAAGCTATCAGCTCATGGTCAAGACAAGCAGCAGCCATACACCTGTGGACAATGCTGCAAGAGCTTCTCCAGCCGTGCACAACTCTCTAAACATCAGCGCTCACATTCAGCTGAGCGTCCATTTCAGTGCCCTGAATGTCATAAAGCATACAAGACCCACACTGAGTTGCGCAATCACAGCCGCTCCCACACTGGAGAAAAACCTTTTGTCTGTACTGAATGTGGCAAGGCATTTATGCAGGCCATCTGCCTGCGCATTCACATGACGCAACACAGTGGCGAGAGGCCTCATTCTTGTCCTCACTGCTCTAAGAGCTATCCTACGCTTTCCAAGCTAAAAGTTCACCAGCGTTCCCACACAGGAGAAAAGCCTTATTTTTGTGCAGAATGTGGCAAGAGTTTTGCCGACCCCTCTGTGTATCGCAAGCATCGGCGTAATCACCAAGGCCACCGGCCATATTCATGCCAGCAGTGTTCCAAAACATATACAGAACTTAAGGATCTCAAGAACCATGAGCGTTCTCATACAGGTGAAAAGCCATACCTTTGCTCGGACTGTGGCAAAGCCTTCTCGCGCTCTTCCTCGTTGGCCTGCCACCTGCGTATTCACTCCCAGAGCAAGCCATACCAGTGTGAGCAATGTGGCAAGGGCTTCACTCAGCTGTCCTCCTACCAGTCCCACCTTCGTACACACTCAGGTGAAAAACCGTTTCTCTGTCCACAGTGTGGCAAAATGTTCTCAGACCCATCCAGCTTTCGGCGGCACCAAAGGGCCCATCAGGGATTTAAGCCCTACCCTTGTGACAAGTGTACCAAGAGATTTCGACAGCCAGCTGATTTGGCCGTGCATCAACGTGTGCATTCAGGTCAAAGACCCTACAAATGCCAAAACTGTGATAAAGCCTTTGTGGCATCTTGGGACCTGCGTAGGCACATGCTGGTTCATACTGGCCTACGACCATTTTCCTGCACTGATTGTGGCAAGTCCTTTGCAGAGCGCTCCACTCTTAATAAGCACAGAAGGGTGCATTCTGGGGAACGGCCATTTAAGTGCCAGATGTGTTTCAAGTCATTTGTCATGTCATCTAGTCTGCGCAAACACGAAAGAACCCACACACTTGATAGACCTGTGCAACAAGAACAGGAATCTGAGCAAGTCTGTCCACAAAACCCCAGACCACAATTCTCTTGTGTTCAGTGTAACATGACTGACTTTGGTTCATGGGAAGAGGTGCAGGCCCACACCAGCCTTCATGCAATCTCTCCTCCATCAGATTCTACAAATATTCGAATTGGCCCTTTTAAATGTGAGACTTGCCAGGCTGAATTCCCTCAGTTATCTGAACTCCAAGCACATGAGAAGCTACACCCCAAGCCACGGCCTCATATATGTGACAGTTGTGGAAAAGGTTTTCTGAACAAAGCTGGATTACGGAAGCATCAGCGCATTCACTCTAACAGCCGCCCGCACTGCTGTGCAGTCTGTGGCAAGTCCTTTCTTTTTGCTGCGTACCTCCGCAAACATCTGCGAACCCACCGTGAAGATCAGGCATCATCTCCCCTGCCACAGACAGACATAACACAGGCACTGCCATCCCCGCCATGTTCTGCATCCCAAATGAAACCAGATCCTACGACGATCTCTCTAACTGTGCCTGTCATTGTACCAGCGACAGCATTCCAGACAATGTCCTCAAATGAGTACATAAATAAAGATACAAGCAATTAAAATCCCAAAGCAGAGCAATGTAGTGTTTCTGACCTGGTCAAAGCAACCAAATCTCCACATGTGTGGTGTGTGAGTGTGAGTGAGATCATAGAAAACAGTTACTGAACTTGAGTGAAAAAGTTTACAAAGTTGATTCTGAAAAGAATTATGTCCTAACACTTTAAAAAATTCTTTTGTGAATCATGTTGCTCCTTTCACATTTTCGTAGAACTTGAAGAACTTTCAAAAACATATGTAAGATGTTTTGTATATAGATGCTGTTTAATTATTATTATTATTATAAATGTTATCATTATTGAATCAGTGTTATATTTCAAAGCATTCATTATTTAAATGAATTCATGAATTACATCACATATAATTGTGTGCATTTGTGCGACGTATATCTTGCTCAATGGATTCTTGAAATTTGTTATTTTACATACACAAGTTAATGTTAATGCATGAATTTATTAGATTATAGCCACCACCTTTATGTGTTAGTTTTCTCTTTGGTTAAATTGCAGTTTACACATGTAATAAATCTCCAACAATTTCAACTAATTCTGTTTTATTTTCTTGTTTTATATTTTATTTTATAAAATTACTTTAACCAGGCATAAAACCTATAACTAATATTATCTCACGTGGGACCTAATGAAAAGCTTGACCTACATTAAGTGTGGTAAACACTGAGTATTAAAAAAATGATGAAGTTGGCAGTTCAGTACACCATACACTGAGCAGCTAAGAATATAGTCATTGTCAGCATTGCGGATAGAAAAGACTGTCACCTTGTTCCTTCCTGCCTGTCGATTTCTCTAGGTAAGTTTATTTAAAAATTTAAAGTTATCCGAAAGATTAAAAAATTAAGGATTAATAAAAGATACCACAAAACAACCGCATTTTTTTTTCTTTAGTATCCGGAAGAATTGAAAATTGAAGATCAATGGCAGCAATTGTTACTGGTCTGATCCCCATTCTCCGTACTGCTGTTGATACAACCACCACCTACAAAGGGCGCACCGTGTGGTTCGGCTTTCTCTGTATTCGCCTTGTTACACTTTTTGTTGCTGAAATGCCCTGGTTTAAACTGAATTCTGACTTCAGTTGTGTTGTCACGAAAGATAGCGTGTGCACTAGAGCCTGCTTCAATCAACACTTTGACAAACCTATGGTAATGGCTTGGAATTATATTTTCATCCTCCTCATCCTTTCTGTACTGCTGATGGAGCTTTTCACTGCCCATGTACACTCAGCTTTTAAAAAGAGCTCTGGAGAGAAAGAATGTCAGGGTGAGCTGGAAAAAAAATCAAGTGATCTTGTAAATAATACATCTGACGTGATGATGCTAGACATGCATGGGAGCAGGAATGCAGTGATTTTTTACTTGTTTAACATAGTAGTGCGAGTGCTGGTGGAAATTTGGTTTGTGTATGTTCTGCTTTATTGGAACTTGCCTAAACTAAATCAAGGGGTATTTATATGTAAGAGTTACATCACTGGATGTCCAGATCAGGAATGTTTGGTGAGTGGTTCGGCTGAAAAATGCATGTCTATCTATGCCTTAATGTCCATTTCTCTTCTGGTCATTATCAGCCATTGTGTTTTCTGTGTTCACTTAGTCAGTCATTATCTGTGTAACTGTTCTACTATAAATTCCTACAGTGTGTAATATTACTGTTTGCAAAGTGTGTTTGTTGGTTTCCAGGAACAAACATTTAATGTATGTCTTTCTTTTGGTTTTAAATGAATTGATTTGCTAAATTATGAATTATGTGACAATAAAAAAAAATCCTGATTTAATCAGTTTGGACTGTGTTGGATGGTGGTGTTTCTTCTAACTTTTTCTTTTTGTTCTGAGCATCTACTGTTAAAACAATGTACTTAACGATGGAATTAGATTTTTATGTCTGATAGTAATTTATTCTGCACTGATTTTTGTATAAATAATGGTATAAATAATATTTATAATAGCTTTGATATTTTTAATAGTTATAAAAAGTAATTTCATGCATCATTATTTGATTTAGACTTTTGTTTAAACAACAAATATTCCTAATCATGAAAA
>JAOTQW010000041.1:7661617-7683334 GCA_026260075.1 Sisor rabdophorus | reverse complement strand
CCGTGACCCCGGACTCGGGAATAAGCGGGTAAAGAAGATGAAATGAAATGAAATGGATTCTGGTATCAACAAACTTGTGGGGATCTAATGTTTTTACAAGAATATAGTTAGCCAAAAAAGCTGCATGGATGGAAACACTTGCATGCCTGCCTCAACTTGACTTTGCCTTAACTGTTCAGCACAACAGCAGATATCTAGCAAAATAAGATGTAAGTAGTGTTCCAGTCAGTTGCACTCAACTCTTTGACCAACACACTATGTGTGTAATGCACTATTTAACAAAAAGTATATAACAGTTTATAAAAGACAACCTCCAAGCAATAAAGAGCACAACCTATTGCCATTGTAGGTAAAGGTTCCTCTACTGTTAAACATTTTTAACTAACAGCAAACGCAATGCTAAAGATGCTATGTACAACAAATAAATATAAGTTTATTTCTGACTAAGCAACAAGCATCCGTGAGTCAACTCAACAAGCATTTTATTGTCATTTAAAACAAAAAAAAACAAAAAGAAACAGCTACATTTAACAAAAATAACACAAAGCTATCGACTAAAGAATAAATTGTCCTGGCAACATATAGTGCACAGTGTGCAACCTGCTGAAAAGAGTACAAGACCAATAGTACAATATACAATACAGCAGAGAATAAAAATAGACAATACAAAACCCTCTATACAGGTTAAAATAGCACCGACCAGTTTATGCGTCTGAAATAGAGCATAAATTATGCAAATAAAGAGATTGCAGCCTTGAAATTGGTATAACAGCTATTGCTTTTGAACATTTATCTGTTTTTGCGGTGCTGCCACAAAAAGACATATATATATATATATATTTAATAACTTTTTATTTATAATGTAACAATGTAAATACATATACATATAACATAACAATGTAAATAACGTAACAAGTGAGGTAATTTAGTTAAGTTCTGGGTATTTATAATCCTGATAGCTTGGGTGAAAAAACTGTTTAACATTCGCGTTGTGGGGACCCAGATGCTACGGCACCATTTCTGCTTTGACAGAATTGTGTGGATATTTTGCTAGACAAGAAACTAATATTTCACTTATATTAGTCATCAGCATTCATTCATCTTCTATACCTGCTAATTCCCGAACTCAAGGTCACAGGGGTCTGCTTGAGCCTATCCCAGCACACATAGGGCAAGAGGCAGGGTATACCCTGGACAGTTTGCCAATCTATCGTAGGGCCACAGACACACTCACACTCACTTCTATGGGCAATTTAGAATCACTAATCACCTAATGTACATGTTTTTGGACTGTGGGAGGAAACCAGAGTACCAAGAGGGAACTTCGCAGGAGAACATGCTTACTCAGCACAGAAAGACCCCAAGCCGGGACCTTATTGTTGTGAGGCGATCGTGCTAACCACTACGCCACCATGCCGCCCTAGTCATCAGCAAAAAAAAAGCATTATTTACACATTTAAGGTCATATGAGAAAATGTAAGATAAATTTACTTAAGGCTGTTGCTGATATGGGGACAGGTAGATTTTAGGTTATTTTCACTCTACCTGACATGTATGTTTGACAAATCCTTAAACCTGATTTCTCAATGCCATACTATTAAATACCAACTTTAATATGAAAATATTCCACATTTCAGAATTTCAGCTTTGTATGCCAACTGATGGACCTTTTTTTTTTTTTTTTTACCAATTTTAACCATGACTTAACAAAAATAAATAAAACCCACACTTACAAATCCATTTATAAAAGGTTTAGGTTCAAAATAGAAAAAATGACATATGCTACCATTTAATTTTTTTATCTGATAAAAATGGAATACAACCAAATACAACAAATAAAACAATAGAAGACGAATGAATGATGTAGGTGTAGGATTTTGCCATTAAAAAAACCCCCATAGACTAATTTAAAAAAATTCTTAAAGTAATTAAATTAAAAGGTAAATGATTAAGAAAAAGTGATTTTTATGGTATTTCAAGTCTGTGCCTAATTGTATAGGCAAATTTTTAAATTTTTTACTACTTGTAATCGATTTATAACTTCAAAAGGTTATATAATTAATTCATTCATCGTCTATACACACACATACACACACACACACACACACACACACACTATGAGCAATTTAGAGTCACCATCAACCTAATGCACATGTTTTTGGACATTTTCCTTCACCGTAAGAAGGTCCCAGGTTCGATTTCCGGCAGGGATTGTGCTGCGCGGAGTTTGCATGTTTTTCCCGCGTTTACCTGGGTTTAATCCGGTTTCCTCCCACATTCCCAAAACATGTCCATTAGATTGTTTGGTGATTCCAAATAGCCCATAGGAGTAAATGTGAGTGTGTGTTTTGTTCGTCTATGTGTGTCCCTGCGATGGACTGGCGAACTGTGGGAATAAACGGGTATAGAAGATGAATGAATTGATAACATTTTCACATTTTTGTTTTTTTTTTAACATATGCAATTCGTGAAGAGGTTGTTTGCGTATGATGTCACCGCTGTTCAGCGAGATAGTATTTGCCGATAATATTGGTTGAGCAAACTGGTCAAGAGCATGAAGTGCCTTAAATGGGGTGATTGTCAATAAACTAGCAAAAATGTGTGTAAATTGACCACAAATGTTAGTAATGTAAATGTAGCTTTTTCGTGCTTTGTAAAGTTTCCCGCGGTGTGTCACATGGAGGGTATTATTTCGGATCTTTTCGGTACCAAGCTGGTTGACACACCATTTGACAAATAATTGTAGGCACTCATGATCTTGTATGCTTTCATTCGTTATCTAATCTGTAGAACAAGGCTTTTATTTACCACCTGAATGGCAGATATATTTTTTTATTTTTATGATGTAAGGTGGCGTAGTGGTTAGCATGGTAAGAAGGTCCTGGGTTCGATTCCCTGAAAAAAGGGGTTTTCTGTAGTAACCGATTCTTAATAACATTGGACATATTTCTACATTTGTTCTATACTCTGCTAATCTGCAGGAAAACCTTACAGTTTGCTTGCCAGTTTTGGGAGTACTCAGGTGTTTGTTCTTAGGGTTTCTAAGTGTGTTTTTTTTTTAGGAATACAACACCGCCATCGTCTGGTAGTCTGAACGAAGCGTCATCTGAGTTCTAAGTTTAGTGCTATTATGACTCCCGCTCCGTTATCCTGGGCTAACGTCTTTGTTTTCCGTGTTTTGTTTGTGATCGCCTGTGTTTATTACTATTGGTATACTAATCCATTGTACGGAAGCGCAATGTATTCGCCTCATAATTATGACTTACTAACTCATAATTAGGACTTATTATCTCATAATTATTATGAGATAATTAGGACTTAATATCTCATAAGTATGGCCAGGGTAAGGGAATAAGCGTGCATAAAAGATGAATTAATGAATTAAGTAATGCCATAAGTATGACTTATTATATCATAATTAGAACTCATTAACTCATAATTATGACTTACTTAAGCATAATTATGATATAGCTTTGGGGCAGTCTGTGGCACCAGATCAGGAATGCACACCCACAAGCGGCTATCCTATGATTTAGCTTAGTGACTTCATTCATTCCTTCATTAATTCATTCATCTTCTATACCTGCTTGTTTCCGAATTCAGGGTCAGGGGCTACACCCTGGACAGGTCACCAATCCATCGCAGGGCCACACACACACACCCACACACACATACACACTCCACACTTACACTCAATTCTATAGGCAATTTAAAATCAACCTTATGTTTTTGGACTGTGGGAGGAAACCAGAATACAAGGAGAAAACCCATGCAAGCGTGGGGAAAAACATGCAAACTCTGCACAAAAAGACCCCATGCCCAGGATTCGAACCCAGGACCTTCTCGTTAATGGCTGTCAATTAGTTAAATTATCTACTGGAAATTTTCTCGCTGACTTGCCACTCCTGCTATTTAATTTCTTTCTGATAAGTCATGCTTTAGTTTTTAGATACAGGGCATCAACTATTATTATTATTATTATTATACTTTAACACTGACTACTATTGTCCTGGTGTCCACTTAACAGGAGACAGCAGTTGCAGCCCAACCACATTAAGAACATCAGCACAGATATTGATTATGTGTGATGAAAAGAAAGCAACTTTCAGAAAAGTCTTAAAGTCATAAACAACACCAGCTGAGAACCTAGCTTTTTAAATTTCTTTGGCAGTACATACCCGGACCTGGATCAGGTGAGTCTTAGAAGAATGCTGAGATTTTTCTGACAGGGTCAGATGCCATCTGTGTTGCATAAGTTCAAGTTGTTTTTACAACTTTGGACTTGCACTTGCCAGTTGCACACACCTGTGGATCCATTTTGGAGTTACCTCGTACGTAGGACTCCTACCCAGAGCTATGTGTAGGAGGTCCTTGTAGCAGTAAAATTGTTAATGTTTTAACCCTTAAACATTTGAAACAAGAAGTAGTATATTTAAAATGCGTGCTTTGTTGGAAATTACAAAAAAGTTTACATGGGTTTAATTGCTTAAAATAAGTCAGAATTGCCAGTGTTTTCAAAAGTAGTATTATAGCATTTGCTTTGCCAACAATTTCTGGAAGTACCTCTAGATTTTTGTCCGCTTTTTTAATGATTCTGTTTCTGAATGTTCTCCTGGTGATTGTGTGGGTTTACTCTAGGTTCTCCAGTTTCCTCTCATATTGCAAAAACATATGTGTGTGGTTGTTTGTCTGTATGGCCCTGCAATGGTCTAGCAGCCTGTGCAGAGTATACCCACTGACAGCTGAAATAGGAGAACCCTAATTAGATAGGATAACTATTTTTCTTCCATTAGTATCTCTAATGTAAATGAAATAATATGCACCCTTGTGGTCATTGAACTCCCTGTCTTTTTATATAGGGTTTATATCGGACCTTTTCCTTTAAAAGTATTTAGTGAACATACATCATAGAAAGCACTGCATGTTAGCACATGCCCGTTGTGTCCTTACACACAGAAGTGCCCTTTTAAGTCAATGCTATTAAGTCAAGCTTTATGTTTTACAAATATTTTGCCAATAAAATAAAAAGGGGTGGGTTTTTTTCAGCACATGCCCCTTAAAAGTTCTGTGGACCTTTTTAGAATACTTTTAACAAGACATTTAGAATACAAGAATACATTTATACTAAAAAGACATCATAGCTGCTTTTAAAAGTATGTCGTTCTTTAGATATCAAATCGACACATCATGAGATTTTTAATACTATATTAAAATTGTTTCATATCACACAAGGTGGCTTGAAATAAAATATTTAAATGGATTACTGGCAGTTACTATAAATAATTGCTGAACTTAATGAACCATGCTATTACTGAGCTATCTTCTTCCCCCAGATTAATTTAGTGGCAAGAACACCTTTGAGGTCTGAGCCTTGATCCTCCTGCTGTTTGTTGCCTTTTATCCCTTTGGTCTGGTTTATACAGACTTTCAAATACCACAAACTCATCACCAGACGGCATGCAGCAGCAGTTCCAGAAATTTGTTGAAATATTAACCTGCCCTTTAAATGTTCATCTTATAACCACTTTTTTAATATTTATGTAGAAGAAGAATGCTTACCTGCATTTCTATGAGATGCTTATGCCATCACACATTGCAATAACAATTTCACATGTATTCATGTAGAAGTTATGTGATATTGTCTAATTTCTAATGAATAATTGAATGAAGAAGTGCAAATGAATTAACTACAGTGTTCAAATATGTTTTATTACATATTGGTTTGAAGTCAGGGCTAGTGGTTAGCACTGTCGCCTTACAACAAGAAGGTCATGGGTTCGATTCCCGGGCATGTGGTCTTTCTGTGCGGAGTTTGCATGTTCTCCCCGCCAGTAACCGGGAGAACGCGCGAGGAGAACATGTACACGCTGCACAGAAAGACCCGGGTATCGAACCCACAACCTTCTTGCTGTGAGGTGAATGTGCTCACCACTACGTCACCGCGCCAGCCTTATGGAATACTTGCAGTTTTTTAATGTACACTGCTATACGTTGTTTATTGTCTGTGGTCTTGAACGCTCAGTTCAAAATGCATTGACTGTACGACATTGACTTAAAAATAAAATAAGTATAATTAGTTGTGCTGAAGGGCAGCGCGGTGGCGTAGTGGTTAACACGGTCGCCCCACAACAGGAGTTTGCATGTTCTCCCCACGCTAGTGAGGGTTTCCTCCAGGTACTCCGGTTTCCTCCCACAGTAAAAAAAACAACCATGTGCATTAGGTTGTTCGGTTACTCTAAATTGCCAATAGAAGTGTGTGTGATTCCAAGTGGTTGCGTGTGTGTGTGTGGCCCTGTGATGGCGACCTGTCCAGAGTGTACCCCCTGTCTCTTGCCCTATGTGCGCTGGGATAGGCTCCACCTGGTAAAATGACATTTTAACAATATTAGATGGATGTTAATAGTTTTAAGATTTAGCTCTGATTCAAGATAAAAAAAACAATACCTTCTTGTTGTAAGGCGACCGTGCTAACCACTATGCCACCGCGTTGGCTGTTCATCTATAATGACATTTTCAAAAAATACTAACCTTTTATTTTGTAAGTTTCATAATTGCATGTCAGAGGCACAGAGAGAAGGAACACACACAAAGTCAGCTCTCCCTAACTTGCATATAGTAACAACAACCTAGTTCTCTAAAGTATGAATAAGAAAATAATTAAGTGTATGATAGAAAAAGGGACACTATGCTGACTGGACGGTAAAATATATAAAATCATTATTCATCACATTTATTTTTTTAAGCTATAATATAAACAATATAATTTATGTGGTCAATAAGATGGCAGTAATGTTGCTAAAATTTGTTAAATGCCTCCTTTATTAACCAATGGGCCTGTGCTGCCCTCTGCTGAAATTCACATTTTTATTAGTTATGCTTGTATGGAGCTCTGTTATAAGGAGTTGTGCTCTCAAATCTCTTAAATTGCCACATGTTGCATCACTTAAAAGACCATTTTTTGTCAACCCACAGTGCCCTAAACAAGATTTGTATGACACTTTAATTTCCAAATCAGCCATTTGTCTTTACTATACTGGTGCGATTTGTGGTACAAGAATGCCTTTCTACACCTTGCCCAAAAACATGGTACCTTAATCAGCAAAGGTTAACACTTTTGCTACCTTCCTATTAAAATATCTGGGATTTTCATTGATTATGAAAAACACATAATGTACAAGACAAAAAGTACACAAATAATGCTGATTGAATGATTTTTAACCAGCAGTACCCGCCCTATGCCATCTTTATTCTTTCAAATTTAACCTTTATTATAAGTAAGTTTATTATTGGGTTTTTTAAAAATTACTTTACAAATTCATTATAGCTGAGCTATTTAATACAAGCTAGAGTTATATTATCAAATATTTTTTTATTTAGTCATACTGTGTAAAACTCAATGTATAGCTAGGCATAACATGGTTTGGTTTAGCTTATGTTGTTTTGTTTGCTAGTCAGTGTCAGATCTGAGCAGTAGCATTTGTTGGGTAGGAAATGTAAAAAAAGTTTTACATGTCATCCGTATAGCAGTAGCAAGAAACCCCATGCAACGAAAAAACTATAATGTATAGAGGGAGAAGAGGACTAAGTACTAAGCCCGGTAAGACAAGAATGGAAAATCTGTGTGGCACAAATGTCTCTCCCATCGACATTACCTGATATAAACAACCTGACAGAAAGAAAGCAAACAAGTGAAGAGTCTTGTGGTGACCATGTAAAATGCTAGAAGGCAGAGCAGGTTAGAGATATATCATAGTCTACATGTCAGTTTTGCATCTTGCAGCATTTATTTATTAAAATGATCCATGAAGTTAATGTAAACATTCATTTATACATTCATCTTCTATACCCGTTTATTTCCGAACTCGGGGTGACAGAGGTCTGATGGAGTCTATCCCAGTGCACATAGGGCAAGAGGCAGGGGGTGCACCCTGGACAGGTCGCCAATCCATCGCAGAGTCACACACAAACACTCACACTCCCTCCTATGGGCAATTTAGAATTACCAATTAACCTGATACACGTTATTGGACTGTGAGAGAAAAAACACACAAGAGCGGGAAGAACATGCAAACTCCGCACAGAAAGACCCTGTGCCCGTTATTCGAACCCAGGACCTTCTTGTTGTAAGACGACCATGCTAACCACTACATTTTTGAGAAAGGGTTTATTCAAGAATGGAATACCAGTGATTTTGTGAATGAAGCCAATATTTAACCAGATGATATGGAGAGCTAGGACCTTATATATTCTGATATTAACCTCAGATTCCCATTTTAATTAATTAATACACCATATACCTTGAGGCTCTTGCTCTGTTACTTTCTTATGTAAGTCTGTAGCTGTTTATCTCTGAAAATGTCTAGAAGCAGGACCATATGGTGCCCCCTTTTTAAAAGCCAGCTTCTGCTCTGCTTATCTTTTCTATAAAAAGAGTTGTGGGGAACAGCACACATTCTACCTTCTCCCAGTGTGAGTGGGTGTTATTTGAGTGTAAAGCTTATGACAGATTGCTTTAAAAGCATTGTATGTGCCTACACTGTGAGAGATCAGCATGACTAGCGGAGACAATTGTCTTGTGGGAGAGTGCTGTGGGAGATGATTGATGCTGACCTACCTGGATTTGTTTACTTTCCTATTTTGTCATACATTTAGTGTGTGTGGGCCTGTGTTTAATAGTATATTTTCATATTTTTATAGAATCCACTTCTACTTGATGACAAAAACTTTTAATTCTGCCCCTCGTCTCTAAAGGTTCACTGACAGAGAGGTGAGAAAGTCTTGTGAAATGTTTTTCACTGCAGTTACAGTTTTAACTGGAACTAGCAGAAGGATTTGTAAAACTGAGTTTCATTTTGCATAAAGTAAAATATATTCAGGCGGCACGGTGGTATAGTGGTTAGCATGTTTGCTTTACAGCAAGAAGGTCGTGGGTTTGATTTTTAATTCTTTCTGTATAGAGTTTGTGTGTTCTCTCCATGCTTGCGTGGGTTTTCTCTGGGTACTCTGGTTTTCTCCCACAGTCCAAGAACATGTACATTAGGTTGATTGCTGAGTCCAAATTGCCCAGTAGGAGTGAATAAGAGTTCTAAATTGCTCTAAATTCTGCGATGGACTGGCGACATGTCCAGGGTGTACCCCCTACTTTTCGCCCTATATTTCGCTGGGATAGGCTCCAACAGACCCCCGTTACCCTGAGTTCGGGAATAAGCGAGTACAGAAGATGAATGAATGAATGAAATAGCCCTAAATTGAGTGTGTGTGTTTGGCCCTGCGATAGACTGGCGACCTGTCCAAGGTGTACCCCTGCCTCGCCCTATGTGCACTGGTATAGGCTCCAGCAGAGCCTCTGACCCCAAGTTAGGGAATAAGCGGGTAATGAGGATGAATGAATGAATGAATAAATGTTCTCAGTTTACATAAATATGCAATAAATAATTAAATGCAGAACTTTACCATCTTGAAAAAAACTGAATTTTTACAATGCCAATATTATATTGTGTAAATGTATCTGTATGTATGTTTTCCTGTGCGTGTGTGTGGAATAGACCTCGTCCTACCTAGAAGACAAGTGTGTCAAATAATGAATAATCATCAGTCTAACATTGTGGTTATTTGCCTATAGCTAGCAGTAGTAAAATTATCTCTATGTTAATATTAAGATATTAGGCTTTTTTTATCTGAATTGTGTGCTTGTTTGCTCACAAAGAAATGGAATACTGTTGAGCAATATTCCAATAGTCTATGCAGTAGTTTTGAATGCAGTCTTAGACCACCTGTACTATTTTTAGACAGTAATACCATCCCCAGTACAGTAGTCGGAATTACAGTGTTACTGATACCGTTAGTATAGTAGTATAAAAGACTATTCTATACAACACAATCATGTTTTACTTATTGTCCCATTTACACACTCCCTCATTCGCAGTCAAGTGTTTAAGTGCAAATGCGAAGATCTTTATATTAGATAAACAAATACACACACACAAACACACATGTATATCACGTTTATTGTATTTTAATCAAAAACGATTGGGATTTTGCTTAGATATGAAATAATTAATTTATTTTGATGTGGATGACAGCAGGGGATGACGCACTGAGGCTGTACTGTGCTATTCGCAGCGGCGCCACTTCAGTTTGGACAAGCACGCGCATCAACGACTTTAAATGTAAGTAGGAAGCTTTTGCACCGCATATAACTGTGTGTTTAAATTTTTTTTTTTTTTTAGAGTTTTTGCATATGAGTCATGTTTTGTAAAATTCTTTTTCATGTTTAGCTGCCATAGCGTTTAACCGTATGCGTAAAAGGACTCTTTGGTTATATGCGTTTTATGTAACGATGCAAATTTTTAAGTGCAACGGCGTGTGGTTTGCGCAAACGTTAACATGCTTTTTTCACTCCGGTCATATAATTTATTTTTTTGCCGGGTATGAGAAGAAGACAACAGGTGCAGGTGAAAAAACGCAAGACGCCCATTCAGAATGAGAAAAGATGGTATCGGTTATTATAACGTCCCAAATGTTTCGATTACTGCGCCCTACTGTGACGCACATTTTATACATCTAACTTTAAAGGAAAACTTTATTATAGACTTTTAGTTTATAGACTATTAGTTAATCATAAATCACTTGTAATCTATCTGCACAAAAGTGCAGGTTATATAAATGTATTAAAGAGAATGTGAATTATTAAAGGTTTTTTTTTACTATACTTTTTAACTAAGATATTCAAACTATATACGTGTAGCATCCTATTAAAACATTTTCTGCTTTCCAGGTTATTGCATACTTTTATTATCTATCTTTGTCCTGGGTGATTCAGAAAGTACCTAAAAAACGACCAGGTTACCAGTGTTTTTAGATTTTGCCGTGCAAATGTAATTATTATTATTTATATAAATTATGATTAAAATGTATAAATATAATAAATAAGAATCATTATTGTGTGTCATCTGGAAAGCAGTCATACACTATAGTGACACTATATTGCATGTTGTAGCATTACATGATTCCTTCTCTGGAACTAAGAGACTTTAATACTGTTCCAGTATGAGAATAACCACGAGTACAAAGCCCCTGAGCTCTATTAAGACATGGTGTGTTATGATTAGCACTAAAAAAAAGCTTAAAAAAACACCTTTGGGTTGAACTGTAACAACAACTACACTCCATAACTCCTTACTTGATGTCTGATCTCACTAATAATATTGTAGCTGAATGAACCCGAATCTCACATTCAAGCTACAGATTGTAGTGGAAAATTTTTACCAAATAATAAACCTCAATACAACTGCAAAATTAAGAGTAGTCTGGAAAAAGATGTCTAATAACATATAAAATCGGCTGGTGATTCCAAACTTCTGGCAGTATAGTGTATATTTAATACTGTTATAAAGTTAGAGTCCAGATTCTTTTTTCATTTGCATTTACATTTATATTTGCAGCATCTGGCAATGCCAAATTTTCCAAATACTTTTATTCAGGAAACTTACATTTATTAATTAACACCTTAATCCCAGCTACCACTTTCCAGAATCTTTTATGAAAGAAACAAAGACATTTTGGCTCATTGTTTACAAATATAAAGATCTTACCATATTACTGACTAGATTTTTCAAAGAACTGGTAAAAGTAGCATTAATAATGTAACATGTTGTTGAAGGAACATGTTTCACAAGTTTATTAAAAGGCATGTGATAGAATGCTGGGGCATGCTGTCGGTATTCATATTTTAGAAATTTATGCTGACCTAGATTCTCTGCTTCTGTGTTTCATTTTTTTTTGGTTTATAAATTTAACATATCAGTAACACAGAAAAAAAAAACATCTTGGTTTGGAGTGAATGCATAGTCATCCAATTAATAACAACAGACAGAAAAGGCACACATGGTATTACAGTTCAACTGTGGCTACCAGAAAATGGTGAACCAGTGGTGTTTCTCGAGAACCAAGCTGAACCATTGCCAGTGGTCTTGGGCTAGTGATGCTGTCATAAGGTCTATGACTAGCTCAGACTGCTCTATGAACTCTTACACAGAACAAATTATTTCAAATTCTCTTCACACTATTAAATATCTTAGAAAAACTTTGTGTTAAACAATGTTATCACTGCCTAACACTAGGACTAGCTAGATTGTAAGAATATATGTAATAACTATATAAATATATATGTAATATAATAACTATTTTAAATACATTTAACATATATTTTTAAATTGTATTGCCATGTATTGTCTAAAATGACAACAACTTAGGCCCCTGACTTAGGGCTCATTTGTAAAAATCTGATGTGCTTTGGTAGAATGTATATATTCATCAATGTTTTAGATTTTTTGATCTTCTCTCACACACTCTATAATGACTAAAGCTAGCAGGCGGTAAGAACTAGCAGTCTAAAAATAATTTAAAATAAATAAATTAAAAGCTCTGAAGTTAACTATGAGTTGTGTGGGAAGGCTTGGCAAGCAGGAAGCTTTGACATTGCCTGGCGGCATCTACAAACAACAGTGCAGCTACTTGGAATATGCCAGTGTGTATGCAAAAATAAAAATAACTTGTATGATAGAACAATAAGAGCAACAATGGCTTATGTTGATATATAAGGTATCAGCTGTAGTAGATGGTACAGGGTATTTGTGTATTACGGAATAAGTCCTCGAGTACTAGGGAATAAAAACTTTCTGGTATGGAATTGTATTTGTGTATCAGCCTGTGTGTTTACTTTTGTCTACATTTACATTTATGGCAGATGCCCTTTTTTAATCTCAAACACCCAATTTTCCAGTTAGCAGTCCAATACCTTAACCACTGTGTAAGTTTCTACTAAAATGTTTGAGGTCAGAGGTTATACTTTACTACATTAAGGATGTGGTTTTGTTTTTATATTTAAAGTATTATCTTTAATATGACATGATTATGTGACAGCAGCACAGAGTATTTCTGTACTATTGGGTCAGTGGACAGTGACCTGGACTGTGCAAACTATTGTATTATTTACATTTACAGCATTTGCCATTATTCAAAGCGGCTTACAACTAAGCAATTGGGGGTTAAGGGCCTTGCTTAGGAGCCCACAGTGGTGGCTTGGTGGTGCTGTGAATCGAACCCCTGTCTTTCTGGTATCAGTCCAACACATTAACCACTAGGCCCCCCTCGCCCTTCCCCCTATTTGTTTAACCTTGTGCACTTTACTTGGCTTGGACATCATGTTCTTTAGTCCTAGCGCTGTGTTTTTCATGTATAGTTCATTGTTGTTGTGTGTAGTTCTGTGTTGTTTTATGTAGCACATAAACATTGTGTCATTTCACTGTGTACTCTGTTTACTTAATATGGTGAAAAGGTCAATAAAAGCTTAATAAAATACTTTTTTTTTTCTCTGCACGTGTTTGAAATTAATCAATGAAAATGTAATTAAATTAGATATTACACGTTCATTTAATTGTTAAATCATTAAATGTCATGAAGTTTTATTGAGAATGTCATAATAATAAACACCACAGGAAACTGTAAAGGGAGATGATGAGCATTTTCCCACAATAACATATTTATTTTTTGACATGCAGATAAATCTTAAAGCAGTCTGCTAGCACAAAAGTAATTTGGTAAAGCAGTTAGACCTGTATTAAATTCTGAACACACATTTTGGAAAACATGAATAATCCATTTGCAATGTAACTACAGTGTTTAACAGGGTACAATAATGTATTTTTGTCACTAATGATTTGGCATATTAAATACTGTAATACATTTGGAGGTTCAAGCCATGTTATTCATTAATTTATTTGCGATCAACATGTAGCACCTGAGGTTTTAAATAAAGTAGCACAATCGCATACCATTAATTAAAATGTATTCTTTTACCTCTCTCCTTTAGATCAACGCTTGAGACTCTAGCAGCCATGTGTTCATGCAGCTCTTTGGGCTCTGCTTTTTTTATTCTTATTATTAGCAGGTAAGAAATTGGACTTGTAGCTGTGAATATAGTATACATTTAAAAAGTTTTTTTAATTTAAACCTTTTTCTTAACATTTTAAAAAATGACCTCTATTTTCTTATACTGGTTTTTGGTCAGCTGAATTAAATCCTATGGTTTTACAGGAACTGGATGCAGATATCCATTTTTTGTCTGCTGCAAGCTTGCACGGTTATAATGTTGAAATAGACAAACAGAATACAATTTTGCTAACGGGCAGAAGATGAAAGACTGTCTTTCATAAATAACTATACAAAAAGGTATCATAGTTGAAGCACTAATTTTACAGCCTATCTGTGAGGACCTTTGGGTCTGCTTAAATTTTTGTGCTGCAGTGAAAGCTTGTGTGGGTGCAAATGAAAATAACAGTCTTTATGTAGTACCTCACCTTCTCTTTCCTTGTTTAGTATAATCCTCCTATGTAGAGTTGTATAAACTAGAGCACCAGCATGTCTACAGATAGCCCAGCATCACTGCAGTAGGATGCAATTTCACATTTTATTAAGATTTTTGTACTTTCTTTACAGAGATATAGTTGAAACTTGATACTTAAATGACAAAAGAGAACCCATCTAGCTATGCTATGGTATTAGCGCTTGGAATTTATGCTCCCAATTTTTTCTGAACAGATCAAAGGGAATAAAAGTGTGACCGACATGCTTAACCATATTTCCGCTTTAGGAACTCGAGCTGTGTCAAAAAGCTTTGGGAACACCCTTTCCTAAACTTTGCCTTAAAGCAGCTGTGTAATCCGACCAAGAAAGTGTGCGGTAATGTCATCTACCAGGAAGAATCGCTATATTACCATGAGCGTCAGCGTGCCTCTGTAAGCTGTTTTTCTTTAGCACATTGGTGTAAGAAAATAGGGTAAGAAAATGCCTCCTCAAAAAGGAGGCTCATCCTCTTAGTAGACTTCATGTCAGCGTTCTGCTGAACCTCTCACAATAGGTCCTACAATATAAAAAGACGCACAATACAAGGTGGTAACAAACTCTAATTTAGTCTAATCTGCCAGGTTTCAACATGGTATTCCACTCGAAGCTGGCCCCAAACAGTTTTTGGTCATGTGATTTGGCTTGTTTAAAAAGCAACAGCAGAGGGTTTGACTTCGAGATTTTATTTTTGCACATACCCAGAGGCTGGGGCTAAGAGTCAGCAATAAAAAGGGTGTACTCTTCCCAGCTTAGACCGCTACCTACTTGGAACTCTAGAACTCACCCGCAGTTTATGCCAAGCTAAGGAAGTGATATTAGTGATTGTGACATCTCATTGCAATGCCTTTGAATCTTAGACACTGAGATGGAGTTAGTGTGTAGTTATATGATACGCTTCACTGACAGGCTGGGAAACGGTCATGAATTGCAGCTACACCGAGATCTGGACAGCTATTCCCTGCCCTGCTCTGGGGGCAAGCTGCGTAGGATTGTGTCTGGGGCACCCTCACTCATAAAAATGGGCTTCCTCTATCTGTTCTGGATACCTGCCTCAGTAGAGGGCCATGCTGTTGGATCGAGCCTTTAGGCCTGGTCAGTCAGGGTATCTTTGTAGCCCGACACGAACTAAGACAGTGATCTGGTTTTAATAGTCGGACTGCTTGTTCTTATGCCGCCACCACCATAAGGTGCGAGCAAAGTGCATGCCTGCCAAAATTTGCTAGCCACTTTTTGGGCACCATAAAAGGCGGGACTACGACTGTGTAGCACCATGTTGTGCAGTCAGACTATTCTCTAGCCCACTACTATGTGGGCCTTCCCACGCATGCCATGGTAGCTATCATAGACGAACAACCACACACACTCACATTTACTCCTATGGGAAATTTAAAGTTAGCAATCTACCTAATGTAAATGTTTTTGGAGAACCCAGAGAAACCCACACAAGCACAGAAAGAACATGCAAACTCCACACGGACAGACATTCATACATTTGTGAAATGTTTTAGACTTTTAGGAACAACATAAAGCTCTACACATACACCTTTAACATTGCTGACCAGCATTCCATATCAGGTTTTACTCTTGTTATCCAAGAACAAAAATATGAAGCCTGTATGAGCACAGGCTTAATAAAATGACAGGTTGACCTACTTATGAACAGATGATGCTTATTGTCCCTGCTAGTTATCTAATGTTCCAACTTTTTATTCGTTCATGTTGCTGGGGTGGTACGAGTACTATGTTTAAGCTACAAGCTTTTATATTCTTTTCAAATAATTATTCTTCTAATCCAATCACATATTTATTTGAAAGATTTCCCAGTAAAACACTTAAGCTAAATGTACTAAACATGGCAGGAAACATTAGATGGAGGGTAGATTTAAAGTTGTCCTTTCTGTTTTTTCACACAGGTTATTCAGCACCGTAAACTCTTATGCTTTACAGTATATTATATACCCCAACATTCTATGCACATTTCACACCAATACCCACACAGCTCTCTCAGCCCCTGATTTTCGTTGTCTCTTTTTATGTTATAGCCGCCGCTGTTACTGCGAAAGGGCATAACTTGCAAAATTATAGTACAGTTTAACAGTTTACGATGAGTTTTCATGTTTTGCTTTTAGGATCATACAGCTTTCCCCCTTTTCCAGTGCTGAGGAAGTCCTTCCTCCCACCATTCAGAAACTGATGAAGGGCTACAACAAGTACCTGAGGCCTTTTTTTGACAGTATGAAAGCCAATTTACTTTAAACCAATAATGTATCAACTTATGCAGACATTGAAACTTACTATACAGGTTATCCAAACCTTGCAATTAGATTATGTAAAAACATGAATAATGGTATGTTGGAGCTACAGTATTTAGTAACATGTTTAATTACAGTAATAATACAGTACATTTGATCTATCTCTGATATTTAGTTTAGTCTGCTTTTGATGATTTTAATTATGCTTCTCCATGTTATGCTGTGTTATGGACATCTGCTGCAGATGGCCCTGTTACTGTTGGCATGAGTTTGGATATTGCCAGCATAGATACTATATCAGAGATTAACATGGTAAGAAACATTGGTTAATGTATGTGTCAGTTTGGGTAATGTACATTGTGGCCAATTGTTTGTGAAAACCTGATCATTACACCATATGTCATTTGTCCCTGTTAAAAGCGTACTGCAAACCTTGATATTCTGTAGACAATGTCCCAGTGCACAAAGCAAGAATCTGAGACCTGATTTTAAACCCACAGAAATCCTTTAAAGTGAATTAAAATACCAGCTGCAGCTCAAGTTTTACCTGACATTAGTATTAAATCCTATGGTTCTGTGGCTGAATACTCAATACCTTCAATCCCGTTTTAATATCCAAGAACAACAGTAAAAGATTGTGTCAAAGCAGAATCATAAAGGGGATGTTTAACAAAGAAATATGAGTATGACAGTGTTGACAAACCTTTGGCCATATACTGAATGTCTTAAAATCTGTGTATGCCTGTGTGCGGACAATAATAATCTTGTAGCTTAATAAAGCTAACAATTTATTAGTAATGAACAGAGGTTACACCCAAATTAATTAGGTTTAAAGGTACATTTAACACAGGGAAAACAGAAATACTAGCTTCTTCATAGATAATAATTTAGTGATATTAATGCATAATGATTTACAGTACTGTGTGTGTGTGATTTTCACATTTCTGTTAGGACTACACAGCAACTATATTTTTGCGGCAGCGTTGGACAGATGAGCGTCTGTGCTTTGATGGCAATAAGAGCCTGAGTTTGGATGGCAGGCTGGTGGAGCTTCTTTGGGTTCCTGACACATTCATTGTGGACTCGAAAAAATCCTTTCTGCATGACATCACTGTGGAGAACAGACTTATCAGGATATTCCCAAATGGCACCGTGCTTTATGCCCTGAGGTTGTAATACTGTTTGTCTCTCATATTGTCTCGGGGGGTGGGGGCAGTGGTTAAGGCTGTATATGAATGACACCTCTGTACTTCAATAAAGATGATATTTTAGACAAGGGCAGTCTAAAATATCCTTAAGAGAAAGGTGGGTAAAGTTTGAAGAATTAATATTGTACTTTTCTCTCTCAGTATTTTAATGTGCATGATTTTAAAAAATCTCAAAATTTACTTGCTACTCCTATATCTGTATCAATTTATGTTTGGTTGCAGAATCACCACCACAGTCGCCTGCAGTATGGACCTGACTAAGTATCCGATGGACAAACAAACATGCACACTTCAGCTAGAAAGCTGTAAGTCATACTTACCAAACATTTTTAGCTACAGACCATAATTCATAAGGTAATATACTAGTTTGCATAATAATTGCATAAGGTAATTATATTCTGCATAGGACAAGGTTTTTACAGCATCTAGTAGTGTAGAGATAAGGAAAAGTAGAACTGTTCTCTGATGTTGTATTATGAAATATATCTTGGTCTTGGTGATACTGGATACAATTTTTAATCTAGCTACAAAGACTTAAAACACTTTTGTATACCAGCAGTTACACACCTTAACAAGTACTCTTTCTGTGTATTTATGTTATTGGTTAAATTATAATCCAATTATAATCTTTAAGTACCAGATAATCAGTTTGTCCTTTCAACAGGGGGTTATAATGTAAAAGATGTGGTTTTTTATTGGACACGTGGGAACCTGTCAGTTAGTGGACTTGATACCTTACAACTGGCTCAGTACACACTAGAGGACTACTATACCTCAGAGTCTGAAGCTGTGTATGAGACAGGTATGTACCTATTATCCCAACCCATGCACACAAACTAGTTTATACACTTACAGTGTGCATTGTATTAATTACTTCCTACTAGGTAGGTACCCAAAACTGATCTTCCACTTCGAACTGAAGCGAAGCATCCTATACTTTATTCTGGAAACATATGTGCCATCTAGTGCCCTGGTGGTTTTATCCTGGGTCTCCTTCTGGATTAGTCAGTCCTCTGTTCCTGCTCGCATTTGCATAGGTATTTTTCCCCCCACAGTCCAAAAACATGTACATTTGGTTTGATAGATTGATAACTGAAAAGTGAATGTGAGTGTGGGTGCCCCTGTGATGGACTGGTGACCTGTCCAGGGTGTACCCCTGTCTATGTGCACTGGGAAAGGCTCCAGCAGACCCCCAGTTAGTTACTATATATTACTAATTTACTACAGCATACATTTTTAGTAATAGTTATTTCTTTACATTCAAAGGGGTGACCACAGTTCTAACAATGACCACATTGATGATGGGTGCACGTACATCACTGCCCAATGCGAACTGCTTTATTAAAGCCATTGATGTGTACCTGGGCATCTGCTTCAGCTTCATCTTTGGTGCCCTCATAGAGTATGCTGTGGCACATTTTTGTACCTTACACCAGCCAAATGCTGCTAATGCATACATGGTAAGACTTTAGAATTTTAAGTGGCTTTGTATTTTGTCAATACCTGACTTTAATGTCTGATAAAAATCAAGTGCATTGGCTTATCATTTTGTTATTAGCCAATAAATATCGTAAAACCAATGTATGGTTTTTAGTATGGACAGGAGATGCAGGAACGTGAGGAGGAGATGAATGGTATTGTCATGTCCATCGGGAGCAGAGCTTTGCGGGCACGCAAAAGGGAGGAGATGCTGTCCCGTGCTGGCAGCACTAGCAGCCCAACTCGCCATGACAATAAAGAGGAAAAGCCCTCCACCCAGGCTCAGAGCCATTGCACCAAGTCCCTTTCTCTGCTACGCCGCATTGTGTGCTTCCTGAACTGTTGTCATGTGGAAAACCCACACTATATTGACAATTACTCACGGCTGACCTTTCCTCTCTCATTCATCTTTATTAATCTGCTCTATTGGACCTACTACCTGTACTTTTAATAAGTGTAAGGGTTTCTTTGCCATATCCCACAGCATTTTGAGATTTTAATGCAACTTTCTCTTTGCATGTTTCTGCAAATACTACATGTTACCTATGCATGTAGTATGTAACTTATACTCATTTTTGACTAACAGGAAATTGTAATTTGGCCTATGTTATTTAGACTGATTAATTAGTGATGATTCCTCAAGGTATAATTTATCTGAAAAGCAAATGTTCTTTTAGTCTTCGGTTTTATGCAACGAAAAATAGCAAAATATTAAAGACCAAAGATTCAATTCATGTTAATACAAATAAATTATTGCATGTAATTAGATGTTGCTCAGGTAGCTTTATGTGGATACGTTTAGTTATTGTTATTTGTACAGTTTATTTTCTAATTTAACATTGCTGCCCACAAGAAACAGAAAAAATGTGTGATTTTATGATTAATCAGTTAATATGCTGCATTTTCCCTTAACTCTGGTACTTAAATAAGCATGACATTGAATCTATAACATTACTACATTGTTGTTTTTTCCATATCAGTAAAATAACATTTTATTTACAAACAATTGTTATTAAGCAAAACTTGAAGCATTTATTACGGATATTAGTATAATATTCTGTACCTATTTTTTAGGAATATATTTGCACTACGATGGCTTTTATTATGTGTACCATTTTTGTGAACTGTATTTATTATAAGCATCCTTTCCACTTCGTGTTTATTCAATCAAAAATTGCAGGCTCAGTCTAGTTTTATCATAATCTTTTGTTACATCCAGTTTTAATTAGAAATGCTTTTAGTTAATTAAACAGTCTTCCTACTGAACTAAATTGTAAAAACAAGGCGTTTATTTATTGGAAACAGTTTCTTATTTCTATAATAGTCTTTACAGATGTTTTGCAAGTTATATATTTCCATTTCTGCACGGATCTTTTGTAGTGGAAAATAAGCCATGTGGCTTTCATGCATGGGAAAATATGCATCAATTCCCACAGACATTTGGTAGAAAAGGAGCATTGTGTGACTGTGGGATTTTTTTTTCTTCAAATAAAGCTAAATCATAATTGTTTTTGTATTTACACTGTTTTCTGGGTTATTTTAAACAATAAATGTAAAAAAAAATATTTACATACATCTTTAAGCCTAGGGTTTAATACTAAACCACTGTGTCACATGCATTTTAGGTAAATCATTTTAGAAATGATGAGTACAATACAATATCGGGTGCAAATCCTAGCACCTGTTAGTTAATACACATTAATGAAACATTTAAAAGCAGGTCTTCGGTTACTAGCAAAATTCAATACGGCATAAGTATAAAATAGCACCAAGCTGCACTTGATTTGATTTGAGGGCTGCTTAGCTTATCCCCTTAGCTGCTTAAATGCATAAAATGAGATACAGACATGCAAAAATCTGCAAGTGTAATAATAATATATATATAAAATATTGAAATGGTTGTTATTATCATTGTGGTTATTGTTATTATTTTCTAATGAAGGTCATCACAATTGGTCCTAATCACTAACATTTTTTTCGAATGATTCTCAAAATGCTCAATGGTTTTACCGCCACATGGAGGAGCTGTTTGATCAACTTAATAAACAGTTTAATCCATCTTACTGTTTTACAATAAATACATTATATGTTATATATTACATTATTTTGTATAAATATCAATCAGTTCAGCTTAAGTTCATTCATTCATTCATCTTCTTTACCCGCTTTTTCCCGAATCCGGGGTCACTAGGGTCTGCTGGAGCCTATCCCAACACACATCAGGCGAAAGGCAGGAAGGTACATCCTGGACAGGTCGCTAGTCCATCGCAGGACCACACACACACGCACTCACACATTCACTCCTATGGGCAATTTGGAATCGCCAATCAACCTAATGCACATGTTGTTGGACTGTGGGAGGAAACCGGAGT
>JAOTQW010000041.1:7568459-7580657 GCA_026260075.1 Sisor rabdophorus | reverse complement strand
ATCACTGTATAAACAAAATTACTGTTAACTGTCTGGTCAGTACAGTTTTGGAGTTGGTGTATGTGCTGGCCTTACCATGGCAGTGGGCAGTGCACTTATTGTACGTTTTCTCTATGAGATGAGCTGCCTTGAAATTAAAGTATTTGACTTCGGATTTTGTGATGGTTCCAAGTCATCTTTCTAATTCCCTTTACATACCAGTACCAGTAAAGATTTTTTCTTCTAGACATCATCTTAGAAATATAGAAGGCTTTCAGGCTTTTTGGATGCAAGTGAAGAGTAACATCTCTAGGTTATGTATGTCATTTCTACAGCAAACGAGACACTGCATATCGAGCTAAACACTGGCTTCCCTTTCAAACAATTTTAGGCTTTTAGCAGCACTATTTCATTTACAAATTTCTAGCATCTTATGGTTGCGCCGTTATCTCGCATGTGGGCTGAATGTTTTTTTTTACAGATCTATAAATTTTTTTAAAAAAAATATGCAAATAATCAGCACTCTCTTTCATCTGATCTATAATTACAAACAATACCTAGCAATAAAATCTGCAAAATAGTACATTTTTGTTTATATTTATTTTGCAATGAATGCAAAACCCAAATACACAGTGATCTTTATTGTGTAACACTCTGGGTACACACATTTTGTGTCTTAATCAGCCCTGTCTAATCCTCTTACAGTTATTTTATGGACTCAATGAATTTGCTGAGCCTAGCCACAAGACCAAACTTCCTCCCCTTTCTCATCCATCTCTCTCTTTCTTTTAAAAAAATCGGACTACTTCCTATATTTAGTACATATGCATATCTGCAAGAGCAGCTCTGTTTGTGTATACCTTCTTTAAAAAATTTATTTAGTTCAGAGAGATGTTTATGACTGCAGCCTCTGCTGTTTGCATGTGAAACTGCAATGCACTGTAACTATATTCCTGTGTTAAGCTCCAGCAGCATGGAATTTGTGTTTGTGATAAAAACATACATAGATAAAATGCATTGAATAAATGAGATCTCTTCCCAGAGGCATATTTTGTACTGCCTACATTGACTCCAAACTCGAAGTCTTCCACCTTTCAAGTACTTTGTAAAGCAACAAAGTTCTACCTTCAAAATAAAGCTATTAAAATGCTAATCAAAAGTGAGTAGATAAGCTGCTTTGTACTCTAGTTTGAAAATCAGAAACATTCCACCCAAAGAATTTTTTCTATTCTTACAAGACCAGTGTCAAGACTGAGCACTGGGATTTGCAAGAAATTATCTTTGAGCAGCAAAAACATATCAGAAGAAAGCACATTCTGTTTGTAAACTACTCGTAAGCTTTGTAACAAATTCCAAATGCCTAGACTTCAGAAAAAGCACAATAAATTGTTTCTTTCCAACATGTTATGGAAAAAATATGACTGTTTTATGGAATGTGCTGTAATCACAAAGGGTAACTGTTTTACAAATCTCACAAATCGATTCTTTATTTGAATTAAAATAATTTTTTTATTGTTTTTAACAGTGTTAAAAATGCATCAGGGGTAAAGTGCTAGCTTAGTGGTTAATGTGTGTGTGTGACTGACTGCCAATTAAAAAAACGTGTTCACTTTTCAGCATTATCAAACTGATGCTGTGGGGCCCTTGAGCACAGACCTTGAATAGTTAGGATTTTTTTTTAGATGTATGTATGTCATTTTGGTAAAAGGGCACCTGTGAAATGACAGAAATGTAAGTACAAATTAACCATCCCACGCCTTACACTTAGTGTAAGCTAATCAAAAACAGTGATTTTATTAGTTATCTTTTTTTTAACTTCAAACCGTATTTATTTTTTATTACAGAATACACAATCATTTTTATTATAGAAGAATGTAAGCCAAGACAGTGCATTTTTATTATTAACAATGATACCTCGGGGCCCATTTTAAAATAAAACAGTTTTATGCTACACTCTCAGCCATGTCTGAGAAAATGAAGACAGATGAGCACTTTTGGCCCAGCACCTTAACTATCCTTAGTTTTCAATGCTTCAAATGAAACGTCTGCAAGCACGTTAGCCAATACTAGAAACTCAGATTTGCTGAAGTAAGTCATTAGCTAACTGAGTGATCCAAGCCAAATGTTTTGTTTCCTCTGTTTCACAGCAGGAAAAATCTGTATCAGACCTAAGAAATGTCAGTTTGATGTTCATTTCATTTTAATGTTCAGCAGTAATTCCCTGTAGTAATGTCTGAATTAATATCGGCTCGACAAATCGATAGACAAAACTCTTTTAGCTGTTATATCCATTATACTATAGGGATAAACTTTTTTTATCAAGTAAATATTTATATTTTTTGATTTTTAAGAATAGTTACTTTATCAATTAGTCAATTATTTATAAATAAGCAATGCGTCTTTTGCTTAAATTTTTTAAAGAATATATTTTGTACTAAATCACCTATATTTATAGCTGTTGTTCACCAGAACACTATTGTACTTAGAAAAGAATAGATCAGAATGCATTTGATGCATTTTTGCACGTCACAGCTCCCACTTGTAATTCGGCAGAGCTGGAGAGTACCGTATGATTTGTTCCACTGCGGCATGGAGCTGTTTCTGAAGAGTGTCTCAGCAGCTGTTTAAAGGGCGAGGTTTGAGAGATGGAGGGAGTGAAAGATAAGAGAGGGGACTAAAGCCTATCCTATTTTTTTGACTCACCACCATGGATGTTTGGCATGGAATCAGGTGCAGGTGCTGTTTCAAACTTTAAGTTAAAAAGTAAAAATCCGGCATTTGAGCAGCTGTCAATACAACAAAAATGAGAGCTTTCAATTGGCTCCATCACAAACTGCCAAGCCCAGCAGTCAGCCAAGCAGACCAGACTGATACACAAAGCTTTGAAAGAAGAACAAACTAGATACTATGTCACATCCCAAGCTGATGTGCAGTGCAGTTATTTCATGTAAAAATCAATACATAATCTTATAAAATAATTATGTATGTACAATTCAGAACATTATTTCACAAGTCATAAACCATACGGCTAGAGAAAGCTAATCACATTTTCTTTCTGTCATACTACAAATCACAAATGCACTCCTTTTAAAATATATGCAGCAGACAAATTGGGTTTTCATTGGGTTTGTGTTTGCATTGAGCTCAATCTATTCTGCCTCGCTATATGCATGGCAGTCTGTCAAGTGTGTATTAATGCTTATTTTTATTACTCTATACATTATTTGGCTTTTCTGTTTAATACAGAACAATTTCATTGACCGACAAAAATCCTGCAAATAAAGTACTTCATCAATTTTATTATAAACCTCTACTAGCAAATATTAACACCAATTAAATAACTCTGTGAATGTGCATGCTGACAAGATAATGACCAAAAAAGACTCTCATAGAATTGATTTTGGCTATAAACCAACAACCCGTTGAAAAGAAGCCCATTTATGAAATCCTTCCACACAAACACACAAAACACTTTAGACAGTTAGAAGGACGTGCAGAGTCATTTTCTGCAAACATGCATATTATCCTCTGTCTAGGAATATAACAGACATGTAATCTGATATGGTCCAGAAGCTCTCACTTTACCAAACAATTCTTTTTATAGCCCCCAAATCTGTGTTTTCCTCCTGCCGGAGCACCTGTTTTTTATTTTGAAGAGCACATAAATTATGTCTATGGACATAGCTGGGAGTATAAATGAAGTGACTGTTTAATTGTAAATTTTGTTTTGGATTTTTCCCAGCAGCAAGAGAAGCCTCACAGAAATTCAGCCAGAATAAATTTTAGAATAATATTTTAAGCACCACATAGTGGTTACCATGATCGCCTCACAACAAGAAGGTTGTGGGTTCGATTCCCAGACACGGGGTCTCTTTGTGCAGATTTTGCATGTTCTCCCCCACTGTCCAAAAACATGTGCATTAGGTGGATTGGTGACTCTAAATTGCCCATAGGAGTAAATGTAAGTGTGTTTGTCTGTATGTAGCCCTGCGAGGGACTGGCGACCTGTACCAGGGCGTACCCCTACCTCTCGCCCTATGTGTGCTGGGATAGGCTCCAGCAGACCCCTGTGACCACGAATTATAGAATAAGCGGGTATAGAAGATAAATTAATGAATAATGTTCTATGTAAGGTCATATCCTTAGATTTGTTAACCAAATTGAGATTTAGGTAAAGCGTTCACAAATATCCTGAGGTTTGCAATCTAAGCTGAAAACCAGATGATGTGAAAATCGGGGGTTAATTGAAGGTATACAGGGAAAGAAAAAATCCCCTTTATCCTTTAATCTTTTATAATTAAGAAAAGAGCAGTAAAAAATGTGCACCGTCAAAGCTATGGAATCTAGTATCGATCGTTTTGGTTATCCAATTAAAAAGCACTATTATTTCTACACATGCCTGGTTGGTAAAAGATTCATCTTTGAGATGACCTTTCAAATGTTACCAGGAGAGCACTGGACTTATAAAATACAATATATGGAGTTCTAAAATATGTCAAAGAATGATGTAATGATCCCAAAGGTACATAGAGCACAAAAGGAATTCTTTCTGAGAACATCATTTGGATCATTAACCCTGATCAGTGTACTAAAAAATAACTTAATGAACAAAGGTCTTGTAGTGAAGCATGCATAGTGCTATTTTCTCCTCACTAAAAAAACTTTTGGAACTAGTTGGAATAGGAGTTCTTGATGGCTAAAGGCTTTACACATGCCTCATATTGTCAACATCTAATTAAATCTGTAACATAGTAGTGACTGCAGGCTAAATAAAATACATGACATATGTTTATTGTTTTTTGCAGCCTTGGTTGGGTTCAGATTAGAAGATATATTTAGCTAAAGCACTGCTAGCCTTTTGAAGTCATCATAAATTTCCTGTTCACTTTTTTTTGATGGCTCCATTTTTGGGCTTGAGAGATAGCATTAAAGGCAGCACTTGAGGCAAAATTCAAATAAGATTTAAAGCAGGGATTTGGGTTGTTATAATAATCTGTGGCAAGATGCTAGAAAAAGAGCTTGATAGCTGCTTTCGTTCTGAACCAACTACATATGTACTGTCATTTTGTTGTGTGTCCAGAGTGGAAGAAAATCTCCCATGTGTCGTTAATAATAATACCAATGCATGCTTTTCACATGTTCATGTGGCTGCTTTCACTTTTTCTGCATAGTTTATTTCAGAGTGTTATAGGTGAGATGAGCAGATTTGAAACTTCTCTAGGGATGGTTGCCTGTTGAAGCTGAATTTTAAAACTGTTTTTTTTCTTCTGCTATTCTGAAAATTTGGCTGTGGAGACACCCCTCTGTGGTCTGCTCAGAAAGCATGCTATGCAATTAGGCAGGGAGAAACTCCATGTGAGATTGCTGATACTTTTATTACAGAGGCTTGGCATAGGCTTGACGGTCTGCAGCATTCAATCGAAAGACTACTAAAAGGGTGCAAGAAGATGGTGTTTTCCAGATTTGGGTATTCTATTATGCACATTTTCAGATGGTGCAAATAAAGTAGGCACTCAGAGGTGCGTCCTCATAGGGAATAAATGATCTCAAAAATGCTCTAGGCTGTGTATATTGGCAGTGACCTGCATACACACTGTTCATTTCTGCAAAACTATTAATTTTCCATATTTCTAACTGCTTCTCTTTCTATCCTTTCCCATCTTTCATTTGTTTTTGTCTACCTAAAAAGCTGTATTTTTTTTCTTTAGACCGCTTTGCATACATCCCCACACATACTGGCATTTTCAAATTGCTTCAAGCAAAGCGTGGTGTTTGTTGCCTTTCATAAGCAATGTGTGTGATTTTGACATTTGCCTGTGTGATTTTCATTTCATTTAGTTCCATTTGAAATGATAGGATCAACTCATCGCAAATGCTAATGTGCTTGAGGGGACGGACACACAGTTTTTCGCATAACCACTAGTGAGCATGACAAATCAAATAAATTTTCAAAATACCCATTTGGGCTGGTATCAGAAAAACAACTGCTTTGCACTCAGAACAGTGTTTAGCAGATACAAATGTATGTACCTTAGATATAAGTGGAGTTTTTCCAGACTCGTACGCTTTTCTACAAGATCAGATGGAGATGATGGATCAGGCTTTTCTCCTGCAAATGTGCAGACCTGCTCTCCCTCCTTTCCTACAACCTACATTCCTTGGTTACTGTGAAGAGTAAACCTTTTAGATGCGGGAGAGGACAGGTCATGTGGGAGGGGAAATGTTTTTACCAGCTTAGGAGTGGCTAAAGTCTGTAGGCTGCCATCCCATAAGGGATAATTTACTGCAAGAATATGACCAGAGAAAATGAAGAGGTAATAGAAGCATAAGGGGTCATATATATTTGCACACAGTACACACTGTAAGCATATGTTCATGTATCTTTCTAGGCTGTTCCAGGGGAAATAAGGGTGCCCTAAGCAGCACAACTGGGTGGAATTAAATTAGAATCTAATCGATAGCAATTCACTGCTGTCCTGAGTTTTACAAATATCCTTCATTCTAAAACTGCTCTTACAAATAAATAAAAAAAAATTGTTGTATTTACAGAGATGTTAGCAAATATGGCTTCTATATAAAAAATAATCTGAGAGTTTGACAGTCATTTAAGAGGCCGTTTTTTGAATGTAATTTTGTCCTTTTAGGATTTTCCCTCAAGGGGTCATTTTTCAGTTCTATCTACATGACAGATTCCTACTATCATATTGGCCTCATTTTGTCTTGTGGATAGGATCAAACAGATATTTATATACGTGGCATTAAATCTTAAACCTGTTCTGCCAATTCACGCATTTTAGCACTTTAAGATGCTTCAAGCTTCAGGCAGTTGTCATGGTGATTGATTTTTATCTTGTATTTGTACTTAATGAGCTGTTTAGTTGCTATAAAAGATAAATAATAAAAAAGGAGTGCTATTTAAGAGAACTCTTTCCCTTTATCTATTAAATCCCACTGACAAACAGGTCTCTTTCCTCTTTATTTACTATTTTAGATACAACATCTAAAACATTTATTGTGACTAACAGAATAAGGATTAGTAACAGTACATTTCTTTATATTTGTTTGTCAGTGGCATTTTTTTTAAATAGTTTTTCAGGTATTGAACAATACGCCAATAGTAGACATTTTGCTTCTGACAGTATATTAAATAACTTTTTCACCAGCGATCATAAGCGATCGATTTCTTCAACCTATGGTTGTAATTCCTCTATAAACTAAAGCTATAATGCTTAAAATATTTAATGACCAGGTTAACAGTTTTTTGCTAACTGTAGCTTTAACATGTCCAACTCCAACTTGTCATCTTATAGTTCATTACAAACATTTATTCTAGGCAAGAAGCAGACACGTTGTCACACCAGAACGTATCTAATCTCTGCAGGGAACAATTTAACTCCATCAAGTGCCATCTTCTTGCTGGAAAAAAGGACAAGCCAGGGGTATATAATTTGTATCTGGGGAACTGTATCGTATATTAAAGCCTTTGAAGGTTTGATTCAATCGTTAATTTTTAAGAGGCATCAAAGCTTTAGGTTTTAGATTATGGGATAAAGATATGGTTTTACCATATTATATGTTCTGTATGCCTAATTGTTAGAACCTCTGAAAATCAAAGAGGTGGAGAATTGGATTTATTCTGCTTTGAGAAATATTAACATGCACAGTCAGGCTCTTGTCAGAGTTTTAGATGCTAGTGAGAAACAGCACAGCGACATCTCTCCTCTGCTTGGTCATGCTTCTGTTGTCCTGTCAGGCAGAGGACTGCAGTTGATTAGTGTCTCCTACCAGTAGATGTCAGATGGACATGCATTTTAGGACTTATTAAAATCCAATTAAAAAAAGCTTTTTGAGTCATAGTAAATCATTAATTTAATTTGCTATCATAGTAATAATAGACCAGTCTATTAAATTCTGAGCAAGCAGAGGTTTGATTAGGCCTAACTGTAAATGCAGTAATGCATAACATTGTTTCGCCCGATCTCACTAAACGATATGATAATCTGTTAGTTTTCATCACAGTGCTTGTCTTGTGTAAATGGATGACAGTAGCATGGATGTGAGTGTGTTGTTTTAGTGGAGTGAAATGATATGAATATGGTGCAGTAAAATGAGATAAATATGGCACTTTTTTTAATACATTCATCAATACTGCTGATGAAAAAAGAGGGTGGGAACTAGTTTCACTAATAACTTTCTTTGATTCCATACCACTTAATTATGCCGTGGCTGTCAGAGTTTCTACCATCAGCTTTCGCTTACAAAGCTGAAACGTGCATGTGATAGAACCCTAATCACTAATGTGCTTTTGAAAAAGAAACCTTGTCTGTGAAATCAGGTCTGATTGCACTCAATAAACAAAAGCTTTTTACGAAGGCGGAACATAATCAAGATTAGACAGAATACGTGACCCGCTGCTCTAGGCATGTTTGTGCATGTGATTTCTGAATTAGCCGGGACACTGATGGAATATAAAGTGATAGTCAGGTAACCGCTCTCTGTCACCATCTAATTTCCACATCAAGTAGCACTGAACATTGGACATCAACAATGAGCAAAGACAAAGGAAACGCACCCCTAAGAGGTTCCATTTCTCACATAAAGGTAAAAAAACATCCAAGGGGCTGATTTTTAGCTCAGTGGACTCACACACAGCTTTTAAATGCACTTTAAATAACTTTTCAGGGCTAGATACGGAAATACATATTTAAACCAATTACCAATTACCAAAGATCATTCTGCCCCCCCCTATACTTATTCTGATATCTAAGTTGTTAGTGCCTTTTTTTAAATTATAGACAAGAATAAACATTAAATTGTGGAAATAAGACAATATATACACAGGGGCAGAAGATCAAAACCTACCTTGGAATTTCTCTTTAAAATGTACTAGGTAGGCTTTGTTTACTTCTACCTTATAACCAAAGAGATCATAAACCATCATCCCCCCAAGCACACATACACACAGATCATCAAAGCTCTTGCTCATTAGTGGAACAGCAGTTGTTGTGACTCCACCAGTTCTCACTCAGAGGCAGTCTAACTGAGGTGACCTCCAAAATTCATCAATACTGCTGCTTTACAGCATGTTCATTTAACGCAGGATAAAATAAGGTCATTTTGAGAGGAGGACCCCCCTGAATTATGAGAAGCTATGAGTGCATAGCGTTGCATCACAAAACAAGCACGATGCTGAAAAAAGCCTAGTATATAATGTAACTGTTTTTCAATAATGTCTTAGAAACTTTTTTCTTAAAAGTCCGAGCTTAATGTGATGCTCTGACCTCAGACAGGCTTAATGGAAATACAAATTTCTCTATGCTTTGAAACCTGAAAAGCATTTTCTAGGAAAACTATTTATACTGTGGATAAACTTTAGCTTTATATTGTGCTCCACCACCTTACCTGATTGGGGCTTTTAAAAGGCCGATTTAAAAGGTCTGTCACCCTCTGTGGTAAATACCATAATTCAGGCACCATCTACAAGGTGGCTGTATAACCTGAAATGGAGTGTGTTCATTGACCTCCCACAGGGTGGACTCTTAGAGATGTGGTATTGGGTCAATACTCTTCTTCTTCCAGACAGGATAAGAAGTGCAAAACCTTGCTGTCTCAACCATTAAGGTGTATCTGGCTGCCACTGTAAGAAGAAACGACTTGGTGGTCAGGTTCCATAATTTTTTTACAAAGCTGCAGAAGGTTTAACCTTAACCCTCTTGGAATCTCTCTTTGGTTTCTTTGGGCCATACAGAGAGATCCGTTTGAGCCATTGCAATCTGTAGAGATAAGAGCCCTCTCTCTAAAGACAGCCCTTCTGGTTGCACTCGCCTCATTTCAAAGGGTTGGTGGTCTCTAAGCCCTCTCTGTCAATAAGGCATGCCTAGAGTTTCAGACTCTTATGCTGTCTTTAAAACCAAAGCTAGGATTATGAAATTCTGCTTGACTAATTTTATTGGCCTTTTTTAAAATACATTACAGGCTTAGAAACAAGACCCCTAGTGGGGTCACTCTACACAACGTTGTACAACCATACCTAACCCAAGACATTTTACAATTCCTGATTTGGTTCCTGTATTCGATTACTGCTCTGTACATCATTTGATATTTTTAAAACATGAAGCACCCGTGCATGTAAGGACAGAGAATTATTAGACAGCCACAGAACACAAATTAATACCTTACACTGTTACATTATTCATCCCAGTAGACATTTTTTAATTCAGCAGACTGAATGAGATGCTGTAGCACAACACAGCATCACATTTTTTTGATTAAAGGCACACGTAATCCATATTTTGTTATAAAAATCAAAAATTTGTATCACCAAAAGCCAAAATAAAGAAAATAAAATACGACATTTGATAGACATTTGCTGACCTTTTCTAAGAACAACAGTTAGAATAATTCTGGTTTTTCTTTCAAAACAGCCACAAATCTCTAGGATGAAAGACCTTGAGATTTTATTTCATGCTGACATAATTGCAACGAGTAATTCCTGCAGTTTTCAGGACCATGCTGTGACTCTCCAGATTTTTCCTAAAACAATCCTGTAAAAAATATACATAGGCCAATAAAAAACATTGAATTCCTAGTCATGTTAATATAAAACAGTTTAAAATGGCATTTGCTATGATATCCTACATGATGATGCTCAAAGCAGTCATTACATCATGGAAAATTGTGACACTGAGGTGATTCACATGATTAGCAGCAATACTCTTAGCCGATAGACTTTTCAGAAAAAAGCATTAAATGTGCCAAGAAAATATTTCCCAAACCATCAACCACTTTCACCTGACAAAAAACAGATTATGGATTTCTGTGATTTTGATCCTAACATCTGTGTGCCATGCAGAAATGAAGATTCTCCAGAGCAGGCTGCTATATGTTTTTCCAGTCCAGCTGTGGTGCAACCAAGCCCAATGGAGCATAAGCATTTTGTTATTTGGCTAGCAAACGGCAAGGTTCTGGCATGATTGTCTGTTTTGTAGCTCAAGGTTCAAAATGTCATGAATTCTGGACATGGGAATTGCTGTATTCTGTATTCTGTCAACTTAAACCAGTCAGACCTCTCTCATCAACACAGTGATCCGACTGAAGATTTGCTGCTCACTGGATAGAGATTACAGAGTGTAAAAATGGCAGCAGATCAGCAATTATAAAAATACCAACCTGTCTAACACCAGCCATCATGTCGTGTCAAAATCAGAGTGATTCCATTTGTTCCCCAGTGTTTGAGGGGTATTTACTGGTCCATATCAGCATAATTTTTTGCACTGCACTGTTGCCAGATAATTAGCTAATAAAAAAGATTCCTGAATAATCCTGTACCGTTATTAAATATAAAGGAAAGTTTAGGTTTTACAGAGAAACACATTTAAAAAACTTTTGTATTTTTTATTCTAGTGATTTATTCCAAATTTAGTTTTTATTTGCAGCCGTCTCTGTTTCTGATTCCAATATTACCTATTTTTGAACAGGAGTCAAAGCCCAAAGCCTCTGGGACAAAAAATTGATTTTCTTCTTCAACATGCACTGATATTCTGTAAATTTCATGCCTCTCAAAGTAATTTGATGCAAGATAATAAGAATTTTTGGAGTTTGTAATGGTATCAAGAAAAATGCCGGAACAGCTTCTACCTGGTTATCTAGGTGATATAATTTAAGCCGTGTTTCAGGATGTACAGTATTGATTAAATGTCTCCAGCCAGACTGTCTCGAACTAAGCGTAGTGTTATTCACTAACTCAGACTAAATAACTTTGCTGAACACGCACAGAAAATGAGCCAGTCAACATATTAGAAAAGACTTGGGGTGTCAACTGAGAAGACATAAACACAGAATAAACACAGAAATACAGCATAAAAAAATTCATGCATTCATTGTCTATAGCTGCTCTTCCTATTTAGAGTTACGGTTATCTGCAAGAGCTTATCCCAACTGTTGTTTGGCGAAAGGCCAGTGGTACACCCTGGACAGAGCTTTACAGGGCCACATACAGACAAACAACCACACACACACACACATCACTCCTTTGGGCAATTTAAAATTACCAAACGACTAACATGTTATTGGACTATAGAAGAAAAAAACTAAGCCGCCATGCTGCACAGAGAGTAATATCTTCTTCATCTTCTTTACCCGCTTTACCCGAATCCGGGGTCACAGGGGTCTGCTGGAGCCCATCCCAGCGCACATAGGGCGGAAGGCAGGGGGTACACC
>JAOTQW010000041.1:7540543-7554433 GCA_026260075.1 Sisor rabdophorus | reverse complement strand
ATATACGTGTGTGTGTGTGTCTGTGTGTTCAGTATTGTGCATTGAAAGTCATAAGGCAGTCCATTAAAGGTTTACGGGTACATTTAGGATAATTCTATGGGCCCACACACTTTGGCGCCCCCTCAGCGATCTGTTTAATTAGTAGAAACATTGCAGAAAGATGTTATATTTAATATGTAAAATATAAAGAATAGTGTCAATGTTTTGATTCTAGCTCATGCTCTAGCCTCCTGCAGCTTATGTGCTGCTGCTATTTTTCAGTCTGAAAAAACATGGCACAATCCCATAAAACTTAAAAACGTTTAAAAACTGTCTGTGCTCGAGGGCCAAAATGATATACATTTTTGAGAGTTTGGCAGAGCCCTAAAGGAAAAATACCATTTTTTTATATTTAGGAAAAAAAAAAGTCAAAAGGGACATTTTAGCATTTATCTGGATTAATGACTGTCTGTCATTGAATGTGACAATTGGAGAAAAATTCTAAGCCCAAATAAAGCCAGGCATTTGCAGTGTTATGGTCAAATTAATCTGTTTTTCTTATTGATTGATGAACTCAAGTCAGGAGATCACTCCCTTCAGGACACTAATAGATCCGCCTGGTGTTAAGATGAGAACATAAAGACAGGGATAAAGAGAGGACTGTCCTATGAGAGTTTTATGCAAACTAACAAAAAGACTGACACCCTATGCACCCAAAAATAAAAGTTTTATGTACATAATTTAGCGTTACCATTAGGAAGCATTAGCTAGAGTTTATCTTGTCATACCACTTCCCTTAAACATTTTAAGGTTATAGCACAGTATAAATCATCTAAAAAATATTGATCAGAAGCCTACTGCAAAGGTTTTGTTGTAAAAGCAGAAAACTCTACCTTGAAGATTTTTATTGTCATTTTTATCCCTTTGAGGGCTTTAAAACCAGGCTGGGATACTACCACTGACAAGGCAGTTGATCAGCAATCAGCTGTGTTTACTGTGTGACCCAGGGCTATTCATGGACCAGATATTTCACCACTACAGATTTGATTAAGATGCTCATAAAAGAAAACCATCTGCAGGCTAAGAGAGCCGAAACATGCAATAAACATTGCCTAGCACCAAATTAAAATTGTAAACCATCAATAATAATTGCATCAATCTGGGTGCTCTTGAGGGACTGGGGGAAGGTGTTTAACAAAATTAATGAAGACTGTTACCAATGCTAAGGGATTCTGAGGAGCTATAAGCAATCAGCAAGCATTTATGTAAGAACACTAAGTAGCATTTACTTTTACTTACTGCTTTTACTTAATTGATTTTGGATATTAACTCAAACTAGTGATATTCTTCACACAGTTTTAAGCTGTAATTTTAAAACAAAATTTTAGAACAAAAATCATGGACTACAATTTGCCAGTAGCATAAAAGGTGGTTCACATTTATTTTATGTCTGCCTTGTTGATATATTATATACTATTTTTTACCAAGTCTTTTATGATACCTCATTTCATATATTTTTAGTATGTTTAATGCTGAGTTATTCCATATAGATACACATACACAGTCTGACAAGCTTTCTCCTTCTGACGTTTTAATTTAACTTTTTAACATTCCTTATTATAGAAACAGTAATACATAATGATGAAAGTATCATTTTAAACCTTATTCAAATCTAAGTAATAAACTTTATATATTTAATTACAAAACTATCACAGAGCTGTGGAACTTACATTATTCAAAATAGTTATTTTCTTAGGTCCAGAGAGAAATATTTGTTTTTTTTTAATAGTTTTATTTTTTTACAGATTTAGAAAGCAGTGGGGTTTAGGGAACAATAACTAAACCAACCAAGGAAAATAACACATTAAAGCAGATCTCTTAAGGATCTCACTGCAGCATGGCAGGCTACACTTCTGTTGACAATTTATTAAAAATAAATGAGACTCAAAATAAGATGAGCAGAGACCGACAATTCTTGGTCATTGACCCCTACCATCTGCAAAATAAAGTCTGTAAGATTGAAAACGTTCTGTTTATCACTTAGTTCAATGCTTTGACCTTCTACTAATGCAACTCAACAATGTCTAAAAACAGCTTTGGATATTGCTCGGGTGCTGATAAAAATTTTTACCTGGTGACAAAATCATCCCCAAATACTTTATACCCATCTCGGTCACTTTCTAAGTAGCTCAAGAGGTAATTTAGAAAAAAAAATGCATGTCATATGATGCCTCAGTGGATTATTATACCAAAATCATAGTGCAAGTTAAAAGAGAATCAGTATGCTAGAAATATAAATGTACATTATATTATCCAGTATCCAAATCTGTACTTAAGTATTTAAACAATTAAAAGTAACAATCAGAACATTTACTCAAGTTGGAGAAAAAAGTATTCAATAAATAAACTTTTGAGCTGATTGGCACAAAGCAAAAATATAATATATAATTATAATTTTAATTCAGAAGATATTTGTAAGCAGCGCAGTGGCATAGTGGTAAGCACAGTCAATTCACAGCAAGAAGGTCCTGGGTTTGTTTTCCATGCAAGGGGATTTTATGTGCAGAGTTTGCACATGTGGTGAGAACAGTTTGATCTGTTCTACAGGATTAGGGGTGATAGTAAGTCTAACAAGTTCAAATGTACTTTTTACAAACTGGAAGTGTAAACAAGTATAAATTTTACCTGTAATTTACCTGTAACATTACCTGTAATGTTTTCAAACGTAATATAAAGAGCACTGTTGGACAGCAATAGACACTATAAACAAATGTGTTGTAAAATTGGAATGTATTAAAATATTCAGTTAGTTATAAAGTATTTTATCTAAACAAATATATGCAGCAAACATAATAAAACATTTGCATTTTGCACCCATTTGGAAAAAGATGCACACTTAGTCAGACCAGAAACTAGAATGTACATTTACATTTATAAAAGCTTTCCGAATGTCCTGTCTGTAATCACCCTGCTCATAAGTGTGCCCAGGCTGTGGCTGATCTCTGGGGAGAGTTCTCTTACACTGTTCTCTTACACTCTTACAGCCAAGCCCAATAACTGACTGCTGAGGATACTGGCTTTATCCATCATTCACTATTTCCCACAGCCATTTCCGCCCCCAGCCTAAGAAAGGGAGATGTATAAGGTTGTTTTTTTTAAAAACTATTTATTTATTTTTTTTATATAAAATATGTGTATCAGTGATTTTTAAAGTGCTTACTAAAAGCACTCTACACATACAGTTTATATTTTGTATCCAGGCCTGAGAGGTTGTAGAGAAGATTGATTTTGTCAACATCTTTCGCTTAACTCCATCACACTGATCATGACCTCTTCCATCAGAGACAAATGGAGGTTTGTATGCGGACCGATACTTAAAAGTGAGTGTGATTTTTCCAGCAGGTTGGTGGGATGTGAGGATTTTGCTACATTGACAGCTTGGAAAAGCTGTAGACACAAACATCTGTCACAAACTCAGAGCCCAACCTGTCCTTCAGATGGACAGGCCCCTCAAGGCAATCTGAGACATGTCTGCAATCTAAGCACACACCACATCCATCAAAAAAACTTTGGTAGGCTGTAGATCTGTATAATATTCTCTGACCAACAACAAGCACATTCTTTTATGTTATTTTATGTCAGAATATAACCTGATTATTGTGATTATCATAATTATATATACATAATTGGTGTCTTTGATTCTACAAGCAATTTCTAACAGCAGTGCTGGATAGGAATCTAATCTCAGAGTTATATTAAACATGCATATAATTCCATAGTAGTTTAGACTGAATGAAAGAGTGGATGCTTTAAAAGGTAAATATAAGGTAAAGAGAAATGGTTTGAAAGAACACCTTATCGTTCTCTTACTCCATTTTTCAAAATGTTATTATTTCTTACATCTCACTCTATGTGCCCTGGGATAGGCTCCAGCAGCCTCCTGTGACACAGGGGGAAAAAA
Organism: Sisor rabdophorus; assembly: GCA_026260075.1. Lineage (NCBI taxonomy): Eukaryota > Metazoa > Chordata > Actinopteri > Siluriformes > Sisoridae > Sisor > Sisor rabdophorus. The sequence goes on along the minus strand of JAOTQW010000041.1, from coordinate 7,550,493 downwards.
CTAAAAGGAGTTTTTAAATCAATTAGGTGGCACATTAAAAAAAAACATGTTTGTGCCATGCCGTTGGAAACATTGTTCTGGCATGATTTTGTTTAAAATGTCTACTTAAGGTAAACTGTAACTAATAAAGCAAACACGGTCAATTATGTTTATCCTTTGCTGAATTAAACTGACTTTAAGAATGGCACCAATTCCCTAAACAGAGAACAAAAGAACTTATTTTGTATGTCGATTGCTATATTAAACAAATAATAGAAAATCTAAAAGTAATATATTAAAAAGAACCAATGTAAATTGATCTTCTGTAAATTATTATATTGTTTTTTTTCCTTCCGAAATAAATTAAAAATAATATTGATTGGGTGAAAATTTTATCTGTCTGTGACAGGCTAATAAGCTACTTAATCTTTTGATGTTTAAAATGACAGAACATATGATAAAGCATAAACAACACTTTAAATCATACAAAAAAAGACCAACCGATTGATACAACCACTTCTGATAACTGGAATTTTGAAGTAAATGGCAATTTTAAGAGCTCTGCTAGCATTAAATTGATATAAAAAATATGTGCTGTTTGAACTGGTCTTAAGAGACATGTAAAGTGCTCTTACAGAAGGACACGTTAGGAGCAGCGCATTCAGTAATTGAGGAAATTATGTTCATGAGTGCTCTTTTTTCCTTTCTCCTTAACATGACTAAAGTTTGTGCTAAAGGAAAACAATTTATCCAGACAATATTTTATAAAAAAGAAAAAGACAAAAAAAGAAAGAATAAAGAGGACATTTTGTAGAAGATAACAGTGATTATCTTGTTTTTAAAAATTACAAATTCATTCAGAATTCTCTACAACGTTTTGAGTGTTTACAACGTTCTGAGTAGAAGACGTTAATTGAAGTCTCTCTAGCTATTATTATTATTATTACAGTATTATTGCTGAATTGTTTTGTTGTTGGTTTATTAAGACTGATATGCTTATTACCTTTATTTTGACAAAATAATTAAAGTTAAGAAAAACTGTCCAGAGAAAATTCATTTCCTGCTTAAGGTAAATGCTAAAGCAAAAAGAATTATAGAAATTAGATAACTTTTTCATCACAAAAATGTCAGAAAACAAAGTGGTTACTAAATAGAATTAAGGCAAATGAGATGAAAAGTAAAAACCACTACCTTTTGGTAATGAAATGACAACTCTACATGTTGACAGCTTTGCTTAGACAAAGTATGTTTTTACAACCTGCACTGACATTTAGGACAAGTATTGGTACTCCAGAGCGATACAAAATTTGTTATTTGTTTTATGTAGTGTAAGGAAAACATGTGTTCAATATCAATTAGCATAGAAAATATCTTACTTGCTTATAATACTTGCTATCAGCAATAACTTTAATTAATCAACATGTCTCGCAAGTCTTCTTTGATTGCAATATAAAAAACTAATATTTTTTATAACTCTACAATGGAACCCTTATATAATTTGAATAGGCTGTTCAATAATGTTATAATACTGTTATAAGATGCGTCAAGCTGTGGACTTTGAATCTTTATCAGTTAAAGTCAGTACAAATGGTTTTAGCACTTTTATAAACATAACAAGATACCACAGAAGTCCATTTCATCTAGACTTCATCTAAAACTCTCTGCAAAAATGTGTTGCAAGGAATTTGTGATCAACTACTAATGTTTCATTCGCTTCAGTCTACTGTATGACTACATCTTTTAGTCTACTGTTGTTAAAATTAACTCAATAAAGTTAATTTTTCAAAATTAACTCAATAAAGTACCCAGTTAAGGAGTGAAGGTTTATGTGAAGTGAAGTATACCTGTTTTCAGTTACATTTCTTCAGTTTATATATATATTTATATATATATGCATATATCAGTGGTGTGCAGTCAGGGGCCAGCAAGGCCTTCTCTGACTTAATTCTAATATTTTCGTAGCGTTATTCTCGGCAGCTTACAGTACATGGATGTGTATGTTAGATTTTAGTTTCTATGTGTGGTCATGCTAATGAAACCTGCCTTCAAAATCAACAGTGCTGCCTGTGAAACATAAACAACTTGCTAGCTGGAGTATGATGACATCAGCTTTTTTTCATCCTCTGATTGGTTGATCACACTGACACCTTTATACAGGCTACTACAGTTAAAATTAGTAGAGAGAAATAAATTAACTTTAAAAGTATTTTGTATATTTTTATTTTTATGTGATAAATATTACATTATATTAAATATTAATAAAGATTGATTTTGAACTGTTTCAGATGATGTATGTGGTAATTGTAGATTTATAGTTTTTTTTTACAAAATTTCTTCCTTTTATAAAAATGTTTTTTACCCTCAGTGCACGAAATGTCTCTTTCTCTGTAATTCCACACAGTGTTATATTGCATTTTTGTACAGTATTGACGGCTTCTGTAATTGCAACGTGATAGTGTTGGTATTAGGAGGTCCCTGTATATGTCCCCACTGAAGGCATAGGCATATAAATTCATTTATTCATTCATATTCTATTTTCTAGCTCGGGGTCATGCTTGTCTGCTGGAGCCTATCCCACATAGGGCTAGTGGCAGGATTTCCCTTTGGACAGGTCGCCAGTCCATCATGGGGGCCACACACTCACACACTTCAATTGTTTTTTTTTAAGACTCTTAGGTACATGTTTTTAGACTGTGGGAGGAAACCAAAGCAGTCAAAGGAAACCAATGGGAATACCAATTATACCAATAATAACTTGTTCATATATTATAACAAGTTTTTAAAAAAATTTTAATTTTAAATGTTTTTTTCCTTTGTTGCAAGCTGGTAAAAATAGAATTTAGGCATCTAGTGTTTTCTGCTTATTTATAGTCTTGCCTGTGCAAGTAAGATAAAACTGACAAGAAGGGACTGCTTCATTCAAATCATAAAAGTTTGAAGATTACTTCAGGGAAACAGGCTTTGGACTAAAAATAGTTTTCTTTACCCGTGCATTTCTGCTTATTTTTCAGTAGTTCTAAGTGTCTTATAATGTGTTGTGTTTAGACAGTGGCATAGCGTGGGGATTTCAGACAGGGTCTTGTTTAAGCAACTGTAAACGACATCTATACATCTTACACATCCCTGTTACAGCTTACACAGCTATATGAAATAATGTGCATATAATGTATGACAGGGATTATACAGCTATGATGTTTAATAGTGGTAAAGCTAGTAAGATTGTTTAAGCCTGAATTATTTAATGTCTTCATACTTTTGTTAAAAAGTAAACACCAAACACCAAAATAGTGTGTTGGTGCTAAGTGGTTAGCCAATCTAAACAAAACTCTTTTGAATAGTGCACAAGAGCTTTAATTACAGTTTTTGGTGCAGATCCTGTGCTCTCGATTATTTCATTTAGTCTGAAAATTGGCAACAATATCTGGTGTAGTGGTGCTGGTAACTATGGACTTCATTTTCAAATTTCACTTTCATACCCCAGAAATTCATAATATACCCTGGGTGTAGCCCCAGACACATCTCTGAACCCAGAGGTCGGACTGCTACTGAATGTCAAACTTTGATTGGCTTATAATTCTGTAGCTAATATTTTGTTCAAAATTACATTTAATGTCCTTTAAATAGGAAGCACTATCTGAAGTGTTGGCCAAAACCAATTTAATGATGACAATTGTAATTTTTAAAGAGCTAAGCCGGCTCTGACAGACCACAACTGTGCATATGTAGATAACATAAAAATAAATGTATATTTTAATGGTGCTTAGTGAGGTGCATCAGAAAAATAAGCTTTAATGTGTTTGCTAATGCAGCATATCAATTTGAGAGAAAAACAATTTTTTTTACACAAGAGATGTATGAAAATTATTAATGACACACCACTGTATTTCACTGACTTTTCTTTGCCAAGCAAAATGCCAAGCAACCCGGGAGACTTCAGCCTTCCCCAAATCCCCAATGGACTGCAAATTTCTTCAGCCTTCAGCTTTCCCCAAATCCAGCTTCTTATCATTTGATCAGCCCAGTTTCTTATTATTTAATTCATACCAGTATAAGAGAGAGCAAGAGCTTTAAGAGGAAGCAGACAGTATTTCTTACCATAACAGATAAACCTAAAACATACATTCATCTTCTATACCCACCCATTCCCTAACTCAGGGTCATGGGGGTCTGCTGGAGCTCAGACCACCAGTCTATCGCAGGGCCAACCCAAAACATGAAATATCAATTTATTTATTTTATTTATTTGTTATTTCTTTTGCTATAGTCCAATAAACACCCCAAATAGAAAGCATTTCTACAAAATAGAAAAAGTAGCTATAGAACCATATATATTTAGGAAGCACTTCTCTTTGTAAGTAACACAGACAAGGTTTATATCCACTTCTGGAGAGGCACCCACTTGAACTAGACCATTCAATCCAGCAAATATATGACAAGAGTAACCTTGGCAAAGAGTGAGAGCTTACAAGGGCAGAGGGGGCCTTCTTTACCGCTCTGCCCCCTGTCTCTCTTCCCCACTCAATTTCTGCCCCAGAGAGGAGACCAAGCCAGTTCAAGCTCACTTAAAGCATGGCTATATTTAACATCCAATAAAATATTTATCCACTGGCTGATACACAGGAGAAAGAGGATGTGCAGAGCCAGCATAAACACAGAAAATGAGCCAGAGACCAAACCAACCCCAGCAAATGCGTGAAAGAGAGAACATGGAAAGTGTTCAAGTCATGTGAACACAATGCTTACATGTGTAGATTTACAATCACAGCACACAATAACAAATTTGTACAAATGTTTACTCTGTACCTATTTTCTCATTTCCCTGTTTGCTGCAAACACAAAATAAAAAGTATGTAATCATTACTTCACAAAGAATAAAAGCTAGAAACAAATCCCATATTTGGATTAGAAACAAAATGTCGTTTCCAGATAAATTTTTCAGCATTTTGTACATTTATTTCTTTAAAACACAGATAAACTTGCAAAACAAATGTTCAGTGCTTTTAAATATGTATAGAAGGCATGAATTACCTATTCATTGGTTGTATGGTTACGCTCTAAATTATGCTTTCTCTGCCTTGCTTACGTTAGTGGGCAAATCTTTTGGCAGACGTTTTGTAAAAGTCTAAAAGCAAACGAGCAAGCTTGTGAAACTGATGTGGGAAGATAAAACACAAGCATTTCAGTATGCATCAAGTTTAAAGGTGATCCTTTCTCCTTAAACGTTTGCATTTTTCTTCTAACAATTTTCCTTACCCATAGATTATTTTTTACATCTGGCAGCGACATGGTGGCACAGTGGAAAGCATTGGCAACTCTCAGTTTTAGGGTCTTTTTGAGGTGTTTCACATAATATCTATACATTTTCTCCCAATATCCAAATAGATGCACATATACATGATAATGTAACCATGTGAACAGTATACTGACACAGATTACCAGTTCAAACTAGAATGTCTTCTGGCATTTGCTGCATATTCAGTTAACTAACTTTCTATCAGCGATTCAAAATAAAGAAATAAAATTTGCATATATAAATATCAAACATATGCTTAATACATTGTATGAGTTCATGGGATCAATAAATGTAGACTAATTTAATTGACTAGGATTCAGACCAGACATTCATTGATGATGATGCTACCTGCTCATACTGCTTGCTTAAATAACTTTTTTGGTCTCATTGAAACTTTGTCAGAGGTGCTGGCACAGTAGTTAAGATATTTGCCTGTTTCCAGTATCAACATGCTTCCACTGCCCCTGAGCAAAACCTATAACCATGAAATGCACAGATTCGTGATAGGGGCCAGAAATGTAAAGGTATTCAGATCTGTATTTTGTATCTACTATCTGTTTAATATAAATAATGTATTCGTTACAAAGTATATGAGGTTAAGCTCTGGATTCCCTTAATGTTTGAAAAAAGTTTCTGGCATCAGTATGCCAATTATATGTTTGATGTGAAGCCCTACATTAGCCCACTTGAAGTAATGCCAAGAGCCCGTAAAGTACATTAGGGCTCTCACAAATGCCTGTGACCTAACACAAAAACACCTTTTTTTCTTTAAATGCAGGCTACTGACTATGAATAGTGAGGAATGACTTTCAGATCAATGGTAGACTCCTACCCAGAGACTCCAGTCTTTCCTGTGAGAGGAAATATGTGAATGTGCTCAGTATCTAATCTTCTTGTCAATATGCACTACTGTGCTTTGCTTCACACACTGGCTTTATACAAACAAACATTAGGTACATGAGATTCTTGGAACTCCAGCAAACAGAATTGCAAGATTCCCCCTCTCACAGTCACATCAGAACCAATCATCCTGATACACTTAGAAAAAGAGAGAGGTCACGCTGCATCCTTCTGGAGTGGATGTTATAGCCTCAGGGTCCTGCCGTCTCTGAAGCTAGGTGTGTTCACGTTTAACCTCGGTGCCCTCCTAAGTGCCACGACCATGCCGGTGTCAATGCTAGTACCACTGTTCAACTCAGCAGGGAATTAAAGGAACTGGCATAGCTACAAAGACAGGGAGCAAAATGCAAAGCTAAAGCTACTATTTCTCCATGTCTTTCTTTCAGTGTCTAATACATTTTCATTAACAAGAAACCCTACGATTTACTCAGCACCTAGGAGTGCGTATATATACAACTGCACATTCTCTTTATTTCTCCCTTATTTAAATGCCAAATACATTTACAGAAAAGCATCAATAAGCATCCATGTTTTCAAAGGATTTTTTAAATTTAAACTATTACATTATAAATATTTATTTGCTGCAACTTATTTGTACATAAGTGATTCACGCTACATAAGTGCATGCTGTAATCAGTTCCACCCCAGAATGTGAGTGACTGTCTTATTTCATGGTGTTATGTGCATTATTATGCATCAGCAAACACCTTTTTCTTAAATATATGTATGCATTCCATTTATGTAGAAAACATTTTCACACATTTTTCTAAGAACGAAGATCACTAGAGATTTTGGCTATATTCAAATTGTCTGCTCGCTCAAAATGCTGCTTAAATATAACTTCATTTATTATCCATTTTCAATAAAGTTACACAAATATTCAACATCAACTTGTAAAGCAACCTAAGGAACTGTCTGCTTATAGTTATTCCTGACTTGCATTTAAATATAACATTAAATAAATATTAGAGCAACTAGCATCAGATATCTCAACAACAATTTGGTAAAATATACAATTGGAGCTTCCAAAAATTCTAATTGTAGAGTAGGTTTTTAAAGTCGAATAGTGCTTTCCAATTTGACCAACAACACCATTGGACATACATATAACTAGACACAGAGTTGTGTATTGTTATGAAGTAAGTAGAAAGTAAACAGTTGTGTGCTCTTAATAGCCACCATGATGCATTTCATTGCTTAATATTTTTACATTTACATTTACAGCATTTAGCAGACACCCTTATCCAGAGCGACGTACAAAAGTGCTTCAAAGTTGATTGTTGAGCTTCTCAATCCTGATATTTTTATTTGCTTGAAATATCTTATCTATCTTATCTGTGCAATAATATACTAGTCTTACCGCATGATTGCAGTTAATTTACATTTATTTTATTGTTTAATACTGATTTACAAATATTTGATTTTCTTAGAGGGCGGTGCGGTGGCATAGTGGTTAGCGTTGTCGACTCACAACAAGAAGGTCCTGGGCTCGAATTTCGGGCACAGGGTCTTTTTGTGTGGAGTTTGCATGTTCACTCTGCGCTTGCGTGGTGTCCTCTGGGTACTCCGTTTTTCCCCACAGTCCAAAAACATGTACATTAGGTTGATTGATTACTTTAAATTGTCCATAGAAGTGAATGTGAGTGTGTGGTTGTCTGCATGTGGCCTTGCAATGGAGAGTGTACCCCCTGCCTCTCACCCCTAGTTTGGGAATAAGCGGGTATAGAAGATGAATAAATGTTTTTCTTAGCATATAGTGTATATATTTCAAAATAAAGATAAGATAATCTGTGCTTTTACCAAGGTAATACTGGGCATACAGGTACCCAGTAAATAAAATTAATTCTGATACAAAGAAGGGTCAACGGATGTAATGTGCATTTTTACAAGTTGTTTAAACTAAAACATGGGTTAGCAGTGTATGTGGCAGTTGCACAATGCTGTTTCCACAACACTGTCGCTTTAGCATACCAAAAATACATGACAATGAGCAGTGTTGTCAGTAAGGCTTTTTTTAATCATTGCAGACAAAATAATTGATTATTGGGTGGCTAAATGAATGGTGGATGTGATTTTGCTTTTCCTGGATTAGCTCCTTTGATAAATCCTGGATCAACATTTTAATCAACCAATCATACCATTCTGATGTCATTATTGTGTGCCAACCAAAGCCGCCATAATATATTTTTTAATCTTTACCTCTCTGTACATTAAAATGTAATATAACATTTTAATATATATGGAAGGTAGGCGGGAAGCAGAGGGGAAGTTATCTTTAGCACTAGCATCCGAGTGATAAACCTTCTGAAGAGACCCAATGAATTAGGCAAGCAGGTCAGTAATGGGATGATAATGATTAGTGAGCGAAGTAGTAAGTCTTTAAACATACATAAAACATTTAAGAATGAGAGAAGGGCTTTTCTATAAATTGGTTGAGTAATTGCGATAGCCTAAAAAGGTTCCGCTTCATTTATGTAAGTCTGGAAACTTGGGTTAGGTTTAGACGTGTAATAATCATTTATTACAAAATTTAAAATATAAACAATCCTTCAAGGTGATTGTCTTATTACAAACCATGTACATTGTCGATAACGATGGCATAGTAATACTACATTAAGATGTAAATTGTTTATAACAGTGCCTGACAATAATTAATAAGTCATAAGTCAATAATTAATAAGTCAAAACCAATAAAATGGTTTTCAAGCAGTTCTTGTGTCAGAACTTGGCTGGGGTGAGCAAAGATTAAGAGCATCTATAGCAACATGCACGAAAACAAAAAACAGAAGTGTACTCTTTTGTACAAAATAAAATAATTGTTTTTACACTGCCAATGAAACTTTTTAATTAAAGTATTATATAAACTTTTTATTCCCCATCCCCAAAGGACCCATAAGGAATCATATCAACTTGTGACAAAATGCCTATCAGATGACTTCTATAATAGGAGGAATAGAGAAAAGTCTAAAATATGGATTATCAATCTTCATGCCATAGACATTACTACACTGGTGGATTACTTTTGTTGCATTGAGAATGTTGCGTTCACTACATTAAACTAATTTCTTTCTAATTCTTCCTCAAGTGTGTATTTCCTTTGTAAAATGATTTCTTGAATAGCAGATTATTCATTTGTGTAATTTATATTCCTTTTTGCGTGGCTGTGACGAATGTGCTAATACACTTCATTTGGCTTTTAAGTACTTTTAAGAGCTCAAGGGATGCATCACTTACAAAATATATGAAATTTAATATTAAGGATCATTAAACTAAGGATGCTTCAACTATTCAATAATGTGACTGACAACTACATTAAACAGTTAATAATGTGCCCTAACCTGCATCCTATATGGTGTATATAAAGAGTCAAACCAGCACATGGTATTTACAAATTTACAATGTTCATTTTTTACAATGCTATTTTAGGAGTTTGCAATTTGGTTAATGGCTTAAGTATTTTGTGGGTGAATATTGTTTTAACCAGATTTACACACTGGTTATAAAAATAACTGAGGGAAACAAAGCTAACTTTCTCACCTCTGCCCAGACATTGTGTGAATTGCAAGTTCATATAATAATCATATGGCATCATTGTTCTCGTACAGAATTATGGTTATTACTGCAAAGCACAACATTAAGAACAACAGAAGCTAGTTAACTCTAGCAGTTATCTGAATATCTCATCTCATCTCGTCTTCTTCCGCTTATCCAGGGCCGGGTCGAGGGGGCAGCATTCTAAGCAGGGACGCCCAGACTTCCCTTTCCCCAGACACTCCCT
>JAOTQW010000041.1:7495409-7505934 GCA_026260075.1 Sisor rabdophorus | reverse complement strand
TTCTCTGCCATACAAAACAATTTTGCTTTTCCAGCTGCCCCCTGTCCAACCACACACACACACACACACACACACGCACACACACACAGCCATTTCCTCTCTTCTGTTCCACTCTTATCCTCAGATTTCAGTGTTGAATAGCTCACTGTCTGCCAAAGCACTTCAGTGTTCCATTGTTTCATTCCCAGCATCATTAGACAGTTCTACTCATATTTACAGCCCTTGGCAAGAAAAAGGTTTTTCTCTTGCACTGCTGATGCTGACAAGCTTAATGTTTATACACTGTGGTTAGTGAAAGCAGGTCAGAAACGGATGGTGATACTAAAGACACTGAAATGCATTTTAGAATGTGCAATAAACCTAATATTGTTTGATACTGGGGCCTAGGATTTTAATGATAATTCTTTAGACAGTGCTGCAGGTTAAAAGCAAAGTGACACTTCTTTTCCAAACACACTGGGCAATATTAAATTAATTAACTTATTCATTATTTTTTAAATTCCTTAACTTCAACTTTGTGTATAATTCTTTCATTAAAGCAATTTTATTATTTAGCTGTTGCTAGCAGCTTGCACTGTTGTGGTCTCACAATCATAATGACTATATGTATGTGTGTGTGTGTGTGTAAGCAACACATGGAAATCACCGTATACTTTTTAAAATAAGATGACTGTTAAATATTGAACTGGGTAGAGGAGAAAATGAGAGATTCAGTGAGATAGAGGAAGGGAAAAAAAATTGAGGGGAAAGGTAGAGATAACAGACCTTCCCTGTTAGAAGAACGAGGAAGTCTTTAGAGAATAAAAGAGACAGTGGAGACACAGGAAGTGTGCAGATCCACTTTACTCAGAACAAAGCCTTGGGGCACTAAATAGAGAGTGACATTTTAAACAGTATGCATAATGAATAAGGCCAAGCAACGAGGGGGAAAAAACTACTAAGGAATAGGACATTTAAAAGCAGCAAAAATGTGCACACTGCCAAACTTAAACATGACAGTAGACGGGCACCTACAAATATACCGTGAGATGTACTAACAGACGGCAGATACCTTGATAACGGCGCTGAAATGAATCATTATGTGTGAGTACAAGCACAGCACCACTGTGAGATCATACAGTTAGAAATGTCAACGAGTATAGATAATGCAGATTATTTATTGATTTTTTTAAGGTAATCCAAATGTTTCTCCAAACCAGCAGAGGGTAACAGGGAAGCAAAATAGCTATTGTACATCACGTCATGCTATGTAATTGTGCAGACCACAACGACAGAGGGGCACCATCAAGTCCAATCCTCTTTAACTAGATATACAGGCTGTCAGACCTGGTGAATATTACCATATATCAGAAACTGCATAGTGCAGCCTGGACATCAGTTTCTGAAGTAGCTGGGATGAAAGACGAGACAGAAATAATAAAGAAGCACAAATATACAGACAATGATTTAACTATTCAATATGCCAAAAAAGGTAAGGGGATTCTTACAAAAAGCTTTGACAGCACAACTCTATGTGTAAAACCCCATGGTCACAGGGCAGGTGGAAAGAAAAACACAGAAAAAGAGACAGTCATAGTTATGTGACAAGTGAACGAGACATGTGACAGATCAGAGATGGGTATTGGAAGGGGGAGCAATATTATCCTCTCTGATCCATCAAAAACAGGAAGAGAGGGCAGATTGGTCAAGGGAGGAACACAGCAAATAAAAAAAAGGAAGACATAGAGAACTTTCATATGTTTGTGTATAAAATATTCATGATCCCTGAATTATTCGGTAGCCTTTCTGACCAGAAAGGTAGATGGAAAACTCAAACTTTACCTGCCTCCTGCTACCATCATTTCGTCAAGGACGAGCTGTGTTCAGGTCACGACCACTTAAAATTAATTTAACGATAAAGAGCAACTCACCATGACCCTAAGCGAAAGGAGAGAAAGTGCGAAAAAAAGATGATCGACAATCTGTTTATTAAACACAGACTGGCATGCTGCTGTTTGTATGATTAATAAACAGAAGACACACTTCCCTACTCTGTGTACTGTAAAGGAATAGAGGCTGAGTAATGGCATCGCTTTGGGATGTGTAATGAGAACTGACCCAGTGAGCCCAAAGCCCTCACCCACTGTAATGATACTCAGTGGCACTGGCCTGAGGGGTTCCATAGCTAATCTAGGCCACTATTACCACATCTGCACCATCTGGACTGGCAGTCACAACAGACACATACATGCATACACACATACCAGCTGACTAGCTATTGTGAATTTCTGAGATACAGAAATAAGCTCAACTATTTAATCTAACATGCCCAGCAGGTTCTTGATTTAACGTAGCTCTGGCTCTATAAGAGGGGCAAGTCATGCCTTATCACTGTCCCTGTTGCTTGCTATCACATTATCACACTAAGAAAACTGTCACTCAGGCATAGTACAGGTTACAGCTTGGTATTTCACTACACTTGATGATAACCTCTTTCCTCCACTTTATCAGAATGTCACTGCACAGGCAAAAAGGTGTTTAGACACTACTGGTGCTCAGGTTCACACATAATTCAATGAAACAACAAAATAAACATTGCCTTACATTTTTCTAGATAGAAAATTGTTCCTGATCAGAGTTTAGTGGCTATTTATTTCAGTATTTATATTGAATTCTTCAATGAGGCAGAAACTTATCATAGATAGGATATCCATTCGGGCATTACAAACATTAAGCCAAATAAAAATAAAAATCAGTTCACCTAACAGTTTGCATTTTTGAGAAGTGCAATAAAACTAAAATACCAACAGAGAAATGCCACACATGCTGTCTGCTTTAACTGCTTTAAGTTTCTTGCTAATTTACTTCTGCATCCAGAGTTCATATTGGTTGGTGGGTAGTCTGATTTAAATTATGAAAAAATATTTGCACTAATTGGTGGCTGCAATTGTCCCAAAACTATAGTAAATGAACAGATCAGGTAAGTGTAATGTGACATGTGACTATTACAATCATATAATACATGCTAATTAAATGGTCAACTTTGACCTCTATTATAAATCACGACTGTGGGATTTTCCAAGTCATGTACAACAGCAGTAATTAGGAGCTGACGTTTTTTGGAGTGATGGCCCTAACCAATAAGAGGGGCACTAAAGCGGGCAGGGGGAAAGGTGAATAAAATTAATTATCTAATTGTTACAAATATAAACTCTGATTAGAGGTTCACACTCTGTAATAATTAAGACTTTACTGTTTATCAGTTGATAGACAATCACAATTACACATGAACTTTGCTTTCTACAGCAAAACCTTACTATTTCCTACTTGAAGGACCATTTACCAACAAAGATTTAATGCTTATATCTGTTAATGCAACAACAACCTTTGGGAATTGTAGTCGCCACTCTGTGGAGCGTGGGCACACCGATAAAACGTGGAGCGGATTAGCAGAATCATTAAATCCCTAGCGGAGTGGTTACAGAAGGCTTTGAGCTGGGGCGGTAAGAGTTGAGAAAGGCACCTCAGCAAATTGTAGCAGAGGGGCAGAAGCTATTTCCATGGTGCCACCCCCTCTGTGCATGGTCTTGGCATTAATGAAGTCAAACATTGATGTTTAGAGAAGAGGTTTGGCGTGCAACGAATTTTTGCAAATTGTGTTTTAGATTTCGTGTTAGATTTAATATCTGTGTTCTGTGACAAATTCTTGCTTTGTGCAAGCACCATCGGTGCTAAAATATGTTTGAACTAGGCCAGGGATGGCCAATCTTGGTCCTGGATAAGCTTTAATTCTAATCAAAAACACCTGAACCAACTGATCAAGATCTTTCTAGGTGTAATTGAAACATACAGGTAGGTGTGTTTAGCAAAAGTTGATGCTATACTCAGCAGGACACCGGCTCCGCCCACTCCTAGCCTAGGCTCTTTTTAAAGGTGAAGACACCTACTGTATAAAAAAATCATGTAGGCACTGGCCATACACCAACCCCTACAAGATCCAGCACATATGCTAACCTATCAACACACTCATTAAAAAAAATATGAATCATTTACATTCTATACACATCTATTTCAATTGCTTTTACCCACTTTTACCCTGAATCCTGATCACTCACATCTGGAATATTACTCTCTTCAGTGTATTGTTTGGGACCTTTTTATCAAATCACAGCTTCCTATAAAAATAAACTTCCTTCAGGCATTTGTAGTATTTCTCCTACTGTGGCTTTTAACTACATAACGCAAACTGAGCTATTCTGACTAGAAAAAAATCATCCATAACCATAACCACTGTCACACTGCTGCATTTGCTTTTTCAGTTCTGAAATGACTGTTGGTCAGATACACAAAACTCTAACAAAATATATCTCGGTCTGCTTGCTAACCTTAGTTAGTAAGTATGACAGCGAGCTTTTTTAATAAAAATGACTCAAAGAAAGTAAAGCAGAGACAGGAACAAGGAAATCCACCCATCTGTCTCTGTGGACCTCAAATTCACCTTTTCCATCTCAACCTAATAGTGAATTAATTATTTATAACCAGATATAAAATAATTAATTATTCCGCTTATTATTCCAGACCTGGTTCGTAGAAACAAGCAATTTTAAGAAGGATACATCAACCCATCCAATGGGATAAGCATGAGCCAGAAACCGACAGATGTATGGCTACAGACACACAAAAATCATACAAGATTAAGCTAGTATGTGGCTAGTCTTAGCTTAAGCCTAATTTTCTATGCTTTAATACATAATATTATTTTCTTGCAGTGCCACAGAGCCTGTTACGATTGAAGCTGTCACATTCACCACTAGAGGGTCTGAATGCAGCGCCTAGCTATAGTTATAATCTATTTAAGCTTTTTCATAACTAATAGAGCTATAAGATACACGGAAGTGTAAAACCTACAGGCCAATGCGAAATGTATATCTGAAAAGATATAAATGTATACCCCTGAAAACCAGTACTATCTGAGCACAGTTATGTAATGGAAAATTGTGGTACTAGACTATATTTTAGGCCACTATCTCGTAGTCAATTTGTTGCCCTGAGGACTAGATGGTGAACTGCTAGTCATAAAATCTGTGGTTTAGTTCTTAGCACCACTAAGCTGCCACCTCCAAGAACCTGAACAAGGTCCATAATACTCAACTGCTTGATAATAAGGCATCTGCGGAATGGTAAAAATTTAAATGGTCACTAAGCAACTAAGCAGATTAATCCAAAAACCAAGGATATCCATTATGTTTACTAATTTGCAAAAAAGGGACCGTAAGGTAAAACAGTAGGTAGCACTACTGCAGCTACACAGATTCATGATCGGTGACCTGAACAAAAATGCTTCAGAATTTTAATATATATATATATATCACAGTACCAATAAGTACTCTTACAAGGTATTATTAGTTTTTTACATCACCCTTCTGGTTATTTTACCTGATAAACACACCAGTAGGGGGTAGTTACTCAAAGTCCCTAAATGTGCTTAAGTGTGTAAAAGTGTGTATGTCCTGTGGAGATTATTATTCTGCATTATGTCCTTGCCTAAATTCCTAGGTGAGTCCAAATTCCAGTACAAACATGTTGTAAAATAATTGTCAGAACGTAGCCTGTCTAGTAGACAGTTTTTTAGTTGTCACTGTAGCAAATGACCACCTCGTACAATGTTGTGTAAATGAGAAAAATGGAAAAAAATTAGATAGATACATGTAGTGACAGTGCCAGACAATCAGATGCTGAGTGAAATGTTGCAAATTTACAACCAGTATTTCATTGTTCTTTGTTATTTTTCTTCATGCAATTTACAAAGAGTATAATACTATTAAAAGTTTTTAAATACTAAGAAGATTTATGCAGCATAACACTGTTCTACCATCATGTATCTGTATCTGCTATATATATTTTTTAAGTATGCAGTCTCCGACCCACATTTCGCTTTCTGTTCGCTTTCCCTTATATCTGCAATAATTTAGCTCTATTAATTACCATTTCTTAACTCTGGGAATTGTTAACACCTTACAAATACCTTGAACTGTGGGAACTGGTACCGCAGTGTTGGTACAGCAGTGTTTGCTACCGCTAGGTCCCTTGGCAAATCTTTAAACTTTAACTTTAGCCTTAAACAGAAACTTTCATGGCTAAAAAACCAAAAGACAAATGTAAGTTTCATATTTTTTAGGAATTATAAAATGTGCCCTATGTGTAGTGGGATAGGCTCCAGCAGAAACCTGTGACTTAGAGTTATGGAAAAACTCAATTAGAAGATGAATAGATAAATATTTACCACAAATACAACATATTGTCTTTATAAAATGTACAATCACCACATAGACGCTCTGGATACCTACCTATTAATCTCTATAATGACTTCCTAAGCTACATCCTTTCCTCCAGTTCCATCCGCTTCTATCAACATCCAGGCTTTCCTTTGCCCCCCTTGGGCACCAGTGTAAATCTGCCTATTTCATACTTATTGTAATTTCTCATAGTATATCTATAATATATGTATACAAATAAACTATAAGATGGTTCTCAAATAAATACAGTATATTTTCAGGTCTAATTGACAGCTCATTATCTCGGCAGGGTGTGAAAATTGTGTTTTTCACCCTATTCTATATCTTGCACAGATATGATGTTTGTATTTTCTCACTGGTGTATAATGTGTTGTTATCAGTTACATGTGTGTCAGTGTTGCTGTATAACCGTTACTATTATTATTATTGAGATTTGCACCAACAGAGAGTGAATGACTACAAACATGCACAGGGGTGATTTTAATGTATTGCCAACAGTGCAAAAGTCTGTGTCCAACACTAATTACCTTGAACTGTGGGAACTAGTAGCACAGTGGTTAAGGTGTTGAACTGCTGATTGGAATACCAGGGTTTAGTTGCCACCGCTAGGCCCATTGCCAAAGCAATCAAACATAAATGGTAACTATTTACAAATGTTTATGCAGAAACATATGTATAATTTACAAATATTATAGAAAATTTTCTACATGCCCTACACTCAATGAAAACAAGAAAGAAGTAGAAAGACAAATTCAAGTTAGCATATAGTCAAATTATAAAAGCATACACTTTCAAATTGTCTGTATAAAGAAATATCAATTGACTCTAAAGCACACACATGCTTACAAAAGCACAATAATTGCTTCCTGGAATTTTGAACTAATAAATTGACATCTGGCTATGAGTCAAAAGAGAATGTGAAAGCGCTAACCAAAATTTTCCATGTCCAGAAAATGTTATTAAATGCTGAGCGAAAGAGGACCATCAGCAGAAATGTTCACTTTGAATAAAAGCCAGAAAAAAACTGGTCGGGATATCAACCAAAAAACTGATATGCTCTACAGAACTAAAAGCTTCATAGACAACTGGAAAAAATACAGTTAAAACATCAACCACTGTACATTTTGTAGCTCCTGGGCAGCAGAACAGAGAAGCATTTGCCATGTTGTCAGACTGTATGTTCAAGTCACAATGTTGACATCCACGACGGAGAGCCAAGAGAGCACATTTGGCCTTTTATTTGGGTGTGAGGTCTTGTGTTACTTTCTTTACTCTGTCAGTCTTACATGTAGTGACACCATCACCATTAGTGTGTGCCTGCGAGAACATGCCTTATACATTAAATAGGACAAATAGTGTTTTCCTTTAAATGTTATACAGAAGCACAAGCTGCAGTTTATAATGCTGTGGATGGCTGACTTCACCTGTCTCAGACAGAAGATGTGATAGATTTTACCTCCTACACTTGGAAGGTGTTGCATAATGGGGGAACTTGAAAATGGGTGGAAATTGGTATTTTACCAAAGATAAAACAAGAACTATTTCTTTTGTGCCTGAAGCAGACACAAAAGAAATAGTTTTTTTGTTTCAGAGCAAAACTGAACGTTTTATTCAGGAAATATAGTGAAAATTCTAAACATAAGTAAAAAGTACATTTAGATTCCCAAAAAAAAATAATAATAAAAAAAAAAATAATTAAAAAAAAAAAAAAATATATATATATATATACTCTTACATTTATTACAGAAAAAACTGAAGAAATAAATATAGATGTGATAAAAACATGACCGACCCAAGTGTAACATGGTCAAAAATGTCTATTTTATTAACAAATCTGTATAGCTCATTAGACAGCACTTTATTTTTATCGTTGATTAGAAGGAAAAAATATTAGTATTTACCACAGGCCCTGCAATGGACTGGCGCCCAGTCTAGGTCGTAGCAACCTATGTGCACTGGGATAGGCTACAGCAGAGGATGAATGAATGAATGAATGAATGAATGAATGAATGAATATTTACCACAAATACAACATATTGTCTATATAAAATTTTGAACTATATGATATTGTCACAGTCACACTAATCTCCTTTACAAACCAGCTCATCCAATCACCACAGAGACTCTGTGCATACCTACCTATTGATCTCCATATTGACTTCCCAAGCTACATCTGTTCCTCCAACTTCATCCGCTTCTATCAACATCCAGGCTCTTCTTTGCTTCCATGGTATCCGGTGACCACTAAAAATCTGCTTATTTCATACTAATTGTTATTATAGTATATCTATAATATATGTTTATAAATAAGAAGGTTATAAAAATAAATGTAGTATATTTTTAGGTTTAATTGACAGCTCATTAATTCGGCAGGGTGCAATTGTTTTTCACCCCATTCTATTTCTTGCACAGATATGATGTCTGTATTTGCTCTCTGGTGTTTAATGTGTTATTATCAGTTACATGTGTATCAATTGTGTATAACCGTTACTATTATCATTATTGAGATTTGTGCCAACAGAGAGTGAATGACTACAAACATGCACATGGGTGATATCCAAATCTGATCACTGCTGTTTAATGTGTTGCCAACAAAATAAAAGTCTGTCTCCAGCACAAATTACTGTCCATTGTGAGCAACAGAAACAGCCCTGTTACACAATCTGAATGGTGTGCTTCAGTTCTAGCCATAAAAAAACACTTTTAATATGTCATTATTTAGTTGTCTTAGTTGCACATTCTTGCATACGTTGTAAGGTAAGAGTTTCATGTAGCTATAGATCTTAACTTTTTTACTTGCCCACCCTGACTTCTACTAAATCTTTAGTGCTGTTTTTTCAATCAGTTTTTTTCCCTGATTTCTCTTTGTGTTCTTCTCAATTAGCCTGTGACAGCTGTTTTATGTGCTGGGCGTCACTGTTCAACATGTTCCTATCAATGATTTAAGGGAAAGAGGGTGATGTTGAGGAAAGTGCTCTAGGCTGAAGATGTGATATAAATTTCACAATGTTGCCCTACATACTAAAAATGTGCAATTTTTATTATTTAAAATACACACCATGCATGAGGTCATTCCTGATGTAATACTGTTTCAGAGATAATAAGAGATAATAAAAATAGCTTCGACCAAATCAAAAGATATGGATAGAAACTGAGACATGAGCACTCTGCTTCCAGAGGATGGTTTACATTCAGTCCAGACAAAAGTGCTGGCCTTATTCTTATGCTGTACTTCAGTCAGACTTGTCTACCTGTATCTAAGACATTTAAATCCCATATGGGGCACAACACAAAGCTTCCTGGAGCTGCATTATACATGAACATCTAGCTACCAAAGCTCCTATTTTCATAGGTATAAATTCCGACATAATTGCAGCTTATAATAATACCTTTATGATGCAGAAAACCTGGCTGCAACTGAAACAATTGGATTGGCACAAAAGTGTAATGTTCTCCTCCTTTATTAATTATTAATGAACTCTTTACCCTGACCTTGAGCATATTTCAAGTAAAGACCTTATTACAAACCACAGACACCGCTTATTGCAAGTTGTAGCAATATGCTTGCTTTTTAGTTCGACATCTTCATTTCATTCATTTTAACTATTTAAATTTTTTAAATAAAGGCAGCGTTAATGGAGAATACTGAACAGTAATTTCACAACATAAGTGAACCTGAAAATAAATACTGATCGCAATACTAAAATTTATGTGATAAAGTTTATATGGTAATCCTGCTTGTTAGCAAAATTGGCTAATGTCTATAAATTACTGCACTGATCCAGAGCTGATCCCAAGTATACATCCCAGATGACACAGGAGTGCATCTCAAGGCACCATACATACACACATAGACTCATTTACACAGGTCAAGATGGTAATGATGATGAAAGGCAGGCTTGGCCTCTGTGAAAATAAATCAATAAGAATACGATGGTCAGAAGTACAAGAAATAATTTCAAAGTGAGGGGGAACGAACTGTGAGCAAAATCCCAGATCGTAAGATCAGAAGTCCAGATATCAGACCAGAAATTCAGTGCACCAGCAGACCACCATAAAGTTTTAAGCTTGTCTGCAGCCTGAATAAGTGCATGTGATTGATCAAAAAAGATTTTCAAACCTGCCCGCTTGTAGACTTACCAGCAATCAGAATTTATGGGCGTTTAACTAAAGAAACATGTATTTACATTTACAACATTTAGCAGATGCTCTTATCCAGAGCGACGTACAAAAGTGCTTCAAAGTTGATT
>JAOTQW010000041.1:7451773-7462943 GCA_026260075.1 Sisor rabdophorus | reverse complement strand
GATAGATAGATAGATAGATAGATAGATAGATAGATAGATAGATAGATAGATATTCTGTTTATGCTAGAGAAGTCATGAAGACTAGTCTAAAAAAACATTCAAATCCCAAAGTCTGATTTAGTGCTCAAGTAATTCAAAAGTCTTAGCCTTGTGGAAATATTGAAAAATGAATGATGACAACGGGCTGCGTGGTGGTTTAGTGGTTAGCTCTGTCACCTCACAGCAAAAAGGCTCCGGTTCAATTCCCGAGCAAGGAAGCTTCCTGTGCAGAGTTATGGCATATTCTCCCAGCACTTTTGTAGATTTGTAGACAGGTACATTGGATTGACTGGTGATTCTAAATTGCCCATGAGTGTGGAATGAGTGTGAGTGTATGTTGTTGTTTGTCTATGTGTGACCCTGCAATGGACTGGCAACCTGTCCAGGTTGTATCCCTGCCTCTCTCCCTATGTGTGCTGGGATGTCAGACTGCCGTGACACTGACTTAGGGAATTAGCAGATATAGAAGATGGATGAATGAATGGATGAATGAATTATTGATGACAACCAACGCATGGCAAGCTGCATATTTTTTTTCCACAAATCATGCCATATGATGGTATATTACTTGTTTTATAAGTACAAGAACAAATACTTATCATACAAGTAATCTTATAAAAAAACTTTATAAATGAAAACCCAAAAGTAAACACAGAGGATTTGGCTCTAGCATTTATCAGTTGCAACTGACCCTGCAGCCAACACGGAAAAATGGAAAAAGAGAAAATTCAATAGCCTAAAAAAGTACAGAGTTCGGTATCTGTATAGGTGTGTGGCAAAAAAAATATATCAGTACCTACACATTATACATACAAAGGTTTTTCTTTGTATGCTGTAGCATTTATCTGTTACATCATTTCTTAAAAAGGTTTTTCGAAACTAACTTCATATGTATAAGCACAAGCTGCAGAGATTTAACCATTTCCACATCTATTGCATCTTTTACCCACTATAAATAAAATATATATATTTTACATTTTGAGGAATAATACTTAACTCTAATAGAAATTCTGCCCAGATAATTTTACTTTGGAAAAAATGTTGTCTATTGGTCAGATAGAAAAAAAATCAGATAATGTAATACATTACAAACTTCCTAACTAAATGAATATTTTCACTGAGTTTCTTTTCAGCACCAATGCTTTAGTTGAATATATTTTTTTGGTCTGACTTCTTGAATTAGCTAAGAAGAGACAGCAGCAAAAATCCCAGAGGATGGAGGGATGCATTATGTAGAAACCCTTTGAAACAGATGTTAGAAGTCTTATGAAAACTGATGTCTTAACCTTCTAAGATTGTCTTCAACATTTAAATAATTCTAAAGTGAACACAATAAGACAAGCAAAAACGACATCCAGAACGAGTCTTAACATTGCAATGGAGCTCTAAACAGAACAGTGTTACTTTTTTTAGTAACAATTAATCCCTGTTTCCTCGTTACAACAATAAAAAGCCACATGTTAATATTGAATATTATTGAGCTCACTGAAGCTGTTTTCATCTCAGTAGGGTCTTTCTCAGCCACAGAACCTGGCTATATGTGTGGTAAGGCTAGACACATAACTGATAATGGTGTGCGTGTTCGGGGTAGGAGATTCCATCATTTGCCAGTCATTTCCATCATTTGCCAGTCAGAGGCAGAGAGTAGTGTAGTATCCCAACACAAGCATGTACAGTCACATGCAAAATACATGTTTCCTGACCATTTAAAAAAGGACATTTTATATATTTTGTTTATGGGTAGTATGAATGTGAATACGATTTAGATGTGCTATGGGATTCAAAATGATGGCAAGTCCATTAAGTTCAAATGAATTTTTTTATAACTTAAAAAATTTACTTTATAAATGAATAACTTGAATAAACTACTTGGGCAGTGCGGCGGCATATTGGTTAGCACGGTCGCCTCACAACAAGAAGGTCCTGGGTTCGAATACCGAGCACGGGGTCTTTTTGTGGAGATTGAATGTTTATGCTCAAGCGCAGGCTTGTGTGGGTTTCCTCCGGGTACTCCGGTTTCCCTCCACAGTCCAAAAACATGTGAAATAGGTTGACTGGTGATACTAAATTGCCCATAGGAGTGAATGTGAGTTTGTGTGGTTTTTTGTGTGTGGCCCTGTGATAGACTGGCAGCCTGATAGACTATGTGCGCTGGGATAGGCTCCAGCAGACCCCTGTGACCCTGAGTTCGGGAATAAGCGAATAAAGAAGATGGATGAATGAATAAATTCATTAATTAAACTACTTTTCTCTTATTAAGGTGAAAGAAAAGTATGTTTATTACGATGGAACTTCATTTATTCATTCATTCATTTATCTTCTTTACCAGCTTATTCCTTAAGTTGGGTCACGGGGGTATGCTGGAGCCTATACCAGGGGGAGAGGCACATTTAGACGAACAACCACACACACACACATTCACCACTCAACACCAATCAGCAGGTTTTTGGACTGTGGGAGGAAACCGGAGTACCTAAAGAAAACCACACAAGTGCAGGGAGAACATGCAAACTCTGCACAGAAAGACCCTGTACCCAGGAATTAAACCCAGAACCCAGAGGCGACTGTGCTAACCACTACGCCACAGTGTAACTTATGACCAGAAAAAAAGAGTCTCTCCATGTCGGTGAAAAGTAATTATAATCTAATAGACCACATTGAGCGCTATAAAACGGACACTGACATGGCCTTAATTTTGCATGTGAAGCAAGCAAAGAGATATTTAGTTGATTCAAGCAAATTAGGAAAGGCTCAACACAGCATTTCCAAGGGCTTTTAATTAAAGCTCCAACGGCTCTGATAAAAATCACTCATTCATAAAGGATCTTCATCAACCCTTATCTTTTTCTCTCTTTGCAATTTATACTTCCACTACGAAGCCTTGATCTGGCAGAGCTCCAAAGAAATCGTCCCTCTAATAATTATTGACCATCCAAACCCTAGTGGTTGATAAACCAAAGGAAATGCATATGAACATCTAAATAGGTAGGGGACCTGTCAACCTGACAGGTTTCTTCAAAGGTAAAGAGACTTTCTTTACATTTGAGAATTTTTGTATAACCTCATTCCAGTAATTCTTCCTCTTTCAGTTATTTTATTCTCTGCAATCCCCACATCCACTCTTACAGTTTCCTTTTTTCAAGAAATCTGTACTACCTGATAATATTATCTAGGGATTTTGTTTTATACCAAATTTACCAATGCAAAAAACATGCATTTCCTTGCTACACCTCCCCCACAGTAAAAGCAGTGTATCTCTCTAGCATGTGCTATTCATTTAGACTTTTAGCCAACCATTGTGCAACTATAGAAAATGTTTTTCCATACACCTTTTTTGTTCTCATGTTAACATAGTTGCAGCAAAACTTGCATATAAACATGCAAGTGAAAAACTACCTATAGTACCTAAAGAATCCAATTGGATTTACCAGGATATTGCATGTTGGCTGTTTCTCCTTAGGGAAATAAAGTTAGCAAAGCTAATGAGCTATGAGGAATGCATTCATTAGATCACCAAATAAGTAAACTAGGCTATGGCTATTAAAGGTTGAGCGGGGTTAAATTGCACAATGGAAAACGATGCTAATTTCATAGCACTGATTAAGAGGTCATTGGATGACCATAACCTTCCAACAGGCTCATTAAGCCTCAGGTCACCCAGTCTTAGACTGAGGAAGCCTGAGTGACATTCAAACTGAAGACAGCTAAGTTCCATCAATGTGACAGAAGCCAGGAGGTCAGTAAACTCCAACTCTCTCAGTCGACTCCAAAACTGTAGGCTGGAAATGTCTGCTATACTGTATGTGATGTGCCTATTGATTCATCGTGACTGTTTAGCTGATGCGGGACATGGTGAAACTGGAAAGTAGGACTCTTAATAGAGGGCCAGAGGGAAAACTAAGCATTCATATTTTCTGTTCAGTGTTCTGCAAAAACTAAAATGTATTGTGAGGTCTTAATCACAATATCCTTCTAAGGATTTTGAGAATTGAAAAACATGATATGCCTGAAAAATCAAAACTCTACGAGATTCGACAACTCATAGTTTCATTTTGCATTATTTATCTCTTTAGAGAATACACATAGGAGCTTTTTAGTACCCACAACCCTATATAACCCATTTGCTGAGATGTGGCAGGGACTCTGAAGTGTACTTTTTTTATAGTGGATTTAAAAACTCTTAAGCTGATGATCAGATCATGAGCAACACTTCTTAACTGCTTAAATACTTGCTTCAGGGTCCTGATTTAACTCATACTCCGTCCCCAGATCCAAGGCTCAGGTTTCCGGCAACCACACAGCTATCATCTTCCTCTACTTTTATTACATCCTTTCCTCCTACACAGACTTTCAGGCTCATGTTTCTTACAGTGATGTAATTACACCAGTTAACAAAAAAATGACTAGATTCTGTGAGTCTGAGCTCAACTGAGTAATGTTAATTCACTTAAGTGAGGTGAAGTGAGACAGGCTGCTTCACATGTGCAGCCCAGACTATAAAACTCTGTGCAGGGGTTCATTAGCAGAGACATTGCAGAGTATGTCAGGAAGGTAGCTAGAGGTTTGTAGAGAAGGGCTAGCAAAGCTAAAAGGTTTTCATTTTTCAAGATATAACCCACTTACACATCGGCATAACTTTTGCTATAGCACGATCAAGTAGTCGGTTCAAGTAGCTCTGTCTGTACCTCAAAGGTATCAGTGTCGTGTTAGCCAGGAGGTAAATTGCAGTTAGAAGCCAGCATGCACAGCCTTTTTAAAATGTGAAACACTGACAATAAGCTTTGCTGACTTTTGTTAAAGCCTACAGTGTGTTACCATGGCAACTCTCTCACCTTTCTAATGCTGTCATGGCTAGGCTGCAGAAACAGAAGTCCCTCCGATGATTAGCATAGTTAAAGCTCACAGCAACACAGACGCAAGCAGAGAGCTTAGCAATTATGAAGGAACAGAGTAGGCCATAAAGAACATGGCTTACATTAGGACTAATAAATCACACACAACGCTCTCACTTTCACTTGCAGAAATTTAACTCAACTCTCTAACCAAATGTGCAACTTGTGCAAGACTCACGGTATTGCCAAATACCAATGTGATTCTTTCTCATAAATGTGACTTAAGGAGTAAAAATTAAGTCATTGGATTGATCTGTGCATAAACATGAAACGCTGTTAAAAAACACTTAAGCATCCATAATTTTTGATCATAAGTTGATTTGTTTCACTCTGATGTGCAGGTGATGATTAAATAACACTTTCCCAGAGGGAACAAGGACAAACCAGCCTCTAAATCGCTCCCTCTTCTGTTCATCAGGATAACAGCTGTCCTATGTTTGTTTTTCTTTGCTTTGCCAGCTTGTGCACATCACCCCTCTGTCTTGTTTATTGTCTAACAAGCAAAATAAACCATCTTTAAGTTGTCTAACGCTTCCTGAGTCAGATGCCTCCCACCAGGAGCCAAAGAGCAGTCCCTAAAACAGAAAGGGGTATAAAGCTCTCCACTGAAGAACATTGAGCTGCACAGAGGTGGGTGTCGCTTGAAAGAGTGCTCTCTGAAGACTTTATCAACAGACAGCAATGTCTGAGTCGCTGACATTTCCAAGTGAAGAAGCGTCAAGTAAAACCTATTGACATGCACACTGGCCCCCTGTGGTCCACTGTTGTCTTTCAGCAGTCAGCACATACAGACGGATCTTTGACAAAGCCTGCGCTTACATTTAACTTTATTATTTATTTTATTTCAAGTGCCAGTCGTGCATAGACTTGGTAGCTAGTGGACAGAGGCAGTAGTAGGCAGTGGAAGGCTATCAGGAGACACACTTGACACATCAGTGAGCAGGGCCGCAAAGAGGAACGGAGCGGCTGCTCTGGGTTGAACTGATGCAGGATTTTTTATGAGAGGCTTTTTATTCTTTTTAGGTGAATAAATACAAGTCACTATACAAAAAAGTGTATTGGTGCTTTACTTTGTTAAATTTTCATCCGCTGATATATCATTTTAATCATAGTTTCTAATTCAGCTTATAAAATCAGCTTGCCCAATAACTATATCTACATACACACATAGTCTCACTTCTCTAAAGCATAGCTTTTAACATTCTCCCATTCAGTCATAAAATGATAAGTGAAATCATGCACTAAAGTTTTTCTGCTACAACCATCAAGCGCCATGTCTTTATGGACCTTAAGTGCTTTGTGCATAGATGCCACAGATGTTATGTTGGAACAGAACTTAAGCATTTTATTTCCAGGAAAGGGAATCCTAATAATACAGTATATAGAGACAACCAAGATGTGTGCTTTTAACATTTTGGCAACAGATGACACACTATTGGCACTGTTAAAAATCCACAAACAAGGGCCTCACTATAATGTACGCATCAAGATACTTAGGTCACAATACAATTTATTAGAATATTGCAAAACATTGCTATACTCTGTAAAACTAATAGCTCAAAAAACTGTTATAAAATGGAGACACTTTTTTTCATCATTTTTGCTAGAGGTTTTGTATTGTAAAAAATTGTGATAATTACCAGTATCAATATTTTAGAGCACTGTGCTGAAAATATTTTTATAGCTGCCTTTTAAAGCATTTAACCAAATGGCAGTCACTAATATGGTTGTGTTAACCAAATTAACCCAAATATCTGAAAAAAAAAATTGTGTAAATATACAACCTTAGCTCACAAATAATACAGAAACCTACAGTATTCTGTAGTTTTCATGTAGGGATCATGTAGTGTTTGGTGAATATTTAAGAAATTTGGATGCTGTTGTTTTCCCACTCTTACACATTCACTCAGGTTTGTTGACCATGTTACCTTCTGGCTCTCCTTTTTAGTTATGCTGCTAGAACTAGTTCTTTCTGACTTCTCTCTGTCTTTGAGAACCTTTGAGAATGGATTGGGACTCACTCTGCTCTACTGACCCAAGGCTATAGTCTACATTGCATTTGATCATTGTTACTATAAGGTATAATAATAGACATTCATTGTCACTCTCATAGGATATGTTTCCTTCCAAGGTTTCTTGCTTAAATCTCAGGGAGTTTTTTCCTTGACATAGTCGCCACCAGCTTGCTCATTAGGGACAAATTTCTCCTTTGTCTTCCTTATCGCTTTATCTGTTTAAAGTCCCCCAAACATCCAAGAACTCAAGTTGTAAATCTCAGAAATTTGAGAATTTTTTTCTCCAGATTCTTAGAACTTGTTACTACATGGAGGCAAATTTCATATCTTTTAACCACAACCTCTTCATTAGAGTCATGTAGAGTTTTTAATTAGTGAATAAATGTGACAATTTGACATTAGGCTGGTGTTATTGGGGCAGAGTCAACACTAAATTATTTATAAAACAATGTTAGCAGGACACAAACAAACATTTGCATACGGATGCAAGCTTATGAAGGGCAACATGTTTCTTCCTGGAGATTTGAGCATGTAACAAGGCAGACGCAATGTGATCACCTGGCACTGAAATACATCTCTGTGGGGGCAGCCATTTGTCTTTGTATGTCCTATTACTTGCAATCAGTTCTTAGCTGATTAAAAGTGGTAAGGAATACAAAGTATAATGTTACAGGAAGAGAAGGAGTAGGAAAGGATATGAGTATCTGGTGAAGGAGAAGAGACATTCCCTTTTTGTTTTTGTTTTTTTTCTACTCAACCTACCAATTCAGAGAACAAATTTCATACCTGAAGGAAAGTCAGAACATTGTGACATTTCAGAGCAATTCCTTGATGGTGTGCTGAATTGCTGGGACGTTTCAGATTTTGCATCACACTGTGAGGGAAACGAGATAATTGCTGTCTTTTTTCTCTTATCAAGTTCAAAATCACAGGGAAAAAAAACAGCTGCATGCTTCTAGTAACCAATATCTACAGAAAGATTGGACTTCTGAGCAGTGGCATATGGGAGATGTCTCTTCACGTCATACTTAATCGTGCCAGGAATGCAAATCCCAATGTACCACATTGTACAATACTGCCATCTCTTGACAACCAAGCAGAAGAACGCATGTATAGAGACGATTGAGGGAGAGAGAGAGAGAGAGAGAGATGGGAGAGAGAGGGAGAGAGAGAGAGAGAGCTAAATTGCACTTAAAGAGACATGGCTGGAGATGATGTGTATGATTGCAGTTTGCAGCAGAGACATGGTGGTAGATGATGGCTTATGTCTCAGTGGGGTTTCTAAATGCCAAAGGACTATTTTTTTTTTACATCTGGCAGCAGGATTGTACTCAAAGTCCCAGATCTGTTTTGTTTCTATGTCTGATGACATGCAGTGAGTGAAATTAGATGCAAATTTTGATCACAAAAATTTAATCTTCTCTGTGATCTTCTGTGCAGCTTAGAATCATTTTAATACTTAAAGTCTGCTAGTACTTCAGTCCAGATCATAAATATTACAAAAATAGCTGGTTGGCTAATGCTTAGTTTTCGAAAATAACTAATGTCATGGTTAGAAAGTGGTTATTAAACATGCATGTGCATTACTTAAAACTACTCCTTTGATGTTGGCCACTAGATGGTGGGCTTTGCTGTTCATGGTAAAGTAGCCTAAGGCCATTTCAGACACTTTTAGATATGATCATTGATAAAATACAAAATGTGTCACATTGACTATCACCATCATACCCATTGGTTATGCAGTTCAACCATCAATCCAAAATATGAAGAAGATACAGAAAAGAAAATCCATTTATAAATGATAAACTGTCTGACAAATATTCCCGGTTTGGGTGTTGTTTACACTGCATGTGGAACAGGTAGGTACATGAGGTTTTTGAGTGATGAGAGACACATCCAAACACAAATCTTATTCAAGACAGAGATGAGTATAGATCACAATATAGAAGTGACTAAAAACTATTTAGCAAACATTTTATTTACCCGTTTTTACCCACTATCGGGAGCATAGGTGCTGCTAGGTGGCCAGGAAAGTGAGGACAGCATAAACTTTGGGGGCTCTAGAGATTTGTTTTATTATTAGTAACTGTGTTTAAATGGTTGTGGTTGAAGGTCAAACCTCACATTCTTTCATAGGGTCCAAAATATCAAGCTCTGTGTTTATTTATTCATCTTCTCTACCCGCTTATTCCCTAATTTTAAATCAGGGGTAATTTACATGTTTTTTGACTGTGGGAGGAGCTGAAGGAGTACCCTGAGGAAACCCATGTAAGCACAGGGAGGACATGCAAACTCAAAAAATTTAACCCGGGACCTGTACTAACCACTACACCACCGCACCTTTCCACTTAGGTGTCTTTAACAAAATTCCAGCACCTAGTAAGACATAGTGAAGTAAACACAATTAAATCACAATAAATTACAATTACATTTACAATAAAAGATCTTTGCAACGCGAGCACTAAGATACACATACACACACACACCTCCCTATAACTACCGGTTTGAACCCAATCCACCTACCGGCATGTTTTTCCTCAATGATTTTATACTAATTAGCATTCATATAGATACACACAGTTTATATAGAGGCATCATTATGAAGAGGAACGTTAATCTTTCCTCTTTAAATAAATACCTCCAACTTAAATCACAGAAGAAGAAGTAACAGGCTGTAGGGAAGTCCAGATCTGATTACATGTCAGTCCTGAATCTGAAATGAGAAATCAATTAGCTATACAGATAGCGTCGTTTAAATTACTCTGAATCAATATCCCAGACTGCTTATGCAGCATGTGCTTTTTAATGTGATTAATGCAGCAGTGAATCGTTCTTCCCAGGAACCTATCCCTTATAGTGGACACTCAGGATAAGATTTGTGGGATTGACACACGGAGAAAACGACTTTCCATCTTCATTTCATCCGGCCTGGGATAATTGAAACACAGTAGATGATACTTCCTACCACAAATCTCACATTGATTTTACTTTTATCAGCACTTGGAGGAACACTGTAGTAGCTTTCTGTTATGACTTGCTGCTTGCTTTGCAGAACAACATGACACGTTATTTTTATATATAATTTAATACTTTCTTATTTTCTTGCATGTGTTTAAACGTACTGCGATGGAGGAATGGTGATCTGTCCAGGGTGTACCCCTTGCCTTATGTGTGCTGGGATAGGCTCGAAAATAAGCAGGTATAGAAGATGAATGAATGAATATTTAAACATACTCACACCTGCCAATCTCACATACATGATTTTAATCATCTTCGGAATACATAAATTACATAATACATCTGTATTATCTTATTTAAAGGTTACACCATGATGACATAAATTAGCATACAACCGAGGAAAGCTGTTTGTTTCTATGTACTAATGCATTCCTTTGGATACACACAATCGATTTCTCACTCCAACTTTTAATTGATTAAAGGGTGGGCTTCAATTAGGCTGATTATTTGCTTTGATGGATCTAACCAACATCCTAACATAAGGTGGCTGTGTAAATAGATAGGTTAACTTTTATAACTTTTATTTATGTTTTAATGAACCTGACATATGCCAGTAATTGGTTCATTTGTTTTTTAAAACTACATAAATATATACCATATTAACAGTTCAACTTTTGTGCAAAATACTAAATGATAATTAGATAGTTTTTCAGTCAAGGGGTCTTTCTGTGCAGAGTTTGCATGTTCACCCCATGTTTGCATGGGTTTACTCCCGTTTTCTTCCACAGTCCTAAAACCCGTATATGAGTTTGATTGCTGATTCTAAATCATCCCCCATAGGGGGGAGTTTAATTGTACTGGACTGGTGATCCCTGCCTAAATGCCCTGAGTTAGGAAATAGATGAATTAATTAATTACATAGTTTTACAAGTTGTTTTTTCTTTTTACAAAAGTATGTGGACACTCTACCAGCACACCAATAATGGTCTATTGCCTCAGTTCCGATGAAAGCACACTGTTGTCTGAAATGTCTGTAAATGCTTTAGCCTTGGTATTGCTTTGTACTAGAACTAAAGGGCCCAAAGCAAGACTAAAAATATGATGGGCTGTTCATAAAACTACATACAAAATGGACATGATTTTCAGGTGTCCTAATAATTTTTGGCCATATAGTGTTTATTAATAATACAGAGGGATGAAATAAAGGGGGAAGAGAGAGAGAGAGAGAGAGAGAGATAGAAAAGTGGGACCTGTAAGGACCCAAGC
>JAOTQW010000041.1:7435440-7445702 GCA_026260075.1 Sisor rabdophorus | reverse complement strand
AGACGCTCTTATCCAGAGCAACTTACAACTGAGCAATTGGGGGTTAAGGGCCTTGATACTAACAATACATATATCAGCACAAAGAAATGATCTTCATCTATTTCTGCATTTGAACAAAAAACACTAGTGTGAATACAGCCGTAGGCTGCAGGAACAAGTTAGGATTGGACTAACTGATCAACTATCTTTAGCCACCAATGGTAATAGATCTTAGGACAAGCCTTGTTTAATTAATTTCCTCAAGTCTACGCTTTGGGCTGTATGTCAATAATTTACTTGACATAAAATGCCATTAATTTGTCTTGATCTCAGACATCTTCTGAGCCTGATTAGATTAAAATGGTGTGTATTTACACATACCTATATTATCTAGGAAATAATAAAACAACTCCATTCCTCAAAGCTTTAATGTCTTTTTGTACAATAAATCCATAAATTTGTTAAAATGAGATGTTAAGTAGACGGTTGGGATCTGACAATTAGGTTGAATTTAGAAAGTAATCTAATTAATGCAAGTAATGTAGTTTGTCAAAGAGAAATTGAAATGAATCTTTTTCGAGAGGCTTCCCAGACTCGTACGTGAGAATTTAATTTGGCACCGCAGATGCACTTCAGCTTTGGCTGATGAGACTCAAACAATCAAATTATAAGTATTGGCATTCTTCTTTGGGACACAGCATCATTTATGTGTCATCTTTCAGCTAAAAAGCAGTACTATGAGAAAACCCTAAATATATAAATAGATATGATTTGACTATAATATAAAAAACATATTATATTGTGTGGTACAATATAATTAATATTATTATCATCCTAATCTGTAATTCTTGGCCACAAAAAATAATATCTCTTGCTTTAACATTTCTTAACCAATATCTAATTATTGAATCTAGCAGCAGCATCTGTTCTAATAACATCTGTGAAACTGCACATGTTTTTCGACTTATTAAATGAACGTATAGGTGTCTGTAAACTTAATTTATAGGTTAGAATACCTTTATGAGTATTCCTGGGGTGAAATACTGAAGTGAACAGCTCACTGTGTGGGCCAGTGCTGTTAAAGTGTGTGAAAGGATAGTGAGGGTCTGTCAGTCAGATGCAAGAATGTGGATGGACTTGAAACAGCATTGCAATATAATTAGAGTGGCAGTGGGGATTATTAAAAAATCTTTTGAATAAGGCGGAACGTTTGTTATAGCAAATTATTACAAATATAGAGTTGAAAGTCTTTTCATTTCCTTTTAATATAAAACACTATTGAGTGTAATTAAATTCTGGATATGAATATATGAAAGTGCAGTTTTATTTTATTGAGAGTTACTTCTCAAGCTATAGCTCAGTACACTTGGACTTGATTCTCTCTGGGTTTTTGGCTGGGTCTAAACCAGACGTCTAATCTAATTTTCTCTTGAAATGGCAGTTTGTTCGTCTAAAAAAAATCTATTCAGTTCATTTGCTGCTATTGGAGTGAACTTAACCCTAGCTCTACAAGAAAGCGACTTTATTAAAAATGGAAATATGGGTATTATTTAGAAGTGCAGCTTGATTCAGTCTCCTATCTCAGCATTAATATTGACAATGGTGCATGCAATGTTTATAAATGTTCTCTATTCCGTAGACAGCAGTGTGTGTGAGAAAGAAAAAGGAAATAGTTTATAATGAGAATAACAAGTGATCTATAAATTACGAAGCGAGCCAGGCAACCTGGGTTTAACTGTTAGTATTCTGCTTTCCTTCACACCTGCCACATGTGGATAGTTTTTATTGTGTAATAAATCAGTGCTGTAATGTAGACTTAATGAACCTTGTAGCTTATAGTGTCATACCAAAAATCTTTTTCACATAGTGATAGCTTTGATACATTTTTTTAATGTATTGGCCTTCTATTCAAAAATAACAAACAGTTTATGTATGGCAAGTAAAAAATTTAAACAGTTATACCAATATGTGTCTTTTTACAATATTTCTTCAGTACTAATATTTAGTTCAGTTGTGCTTTAAACCTATACTCGCATCATTCACTTTAATAGAAAACCTGCTCATGTATGCAGTCTTCACTTCGGACAATTATTCAGCAGCAACACATTCATTTATTTAATCATCTGTTATACCCGCTTATTCCCTAACTTGGGGGTCATGGGATTGTGCTGGAAACTATTCCAGTGCACATAGGGCCAAAGGCAGGGGAACACACTGGATAGGTCACCAGTCTCTCAGGGCCACACATACGAACGACATATAGACGAACAACTTATAGACGAACAACTTATAGACGAACAACCACACATACACACACAGACTTACGCCAATAGGCAATTTAGAGTCACCAGTCAACCTAATGTACATGTTTTTGGACTGTGGGAGGAACTCAAAGTATCCAAAGGAAACCCACGCAAAATCTCAGGTTATCAACAGTTTCGATAATTCTTACACTCTTAATATCACAAGGATTTTACTTCGTATGTGTAAATTATCTTAAGTTTTTGACTTGTACTTGACATGGATCTTTTTTTGCATTGTGCTGATGCCACATGATTGGATACATGGGCAGATGTATAGTGATATCTATTACATTTACAACATTCAGCAGGCAGCCTTATCAAAAGCGCTATAATGTACAAATTAATAGTATAATCTATAAACTTTACATGATTTGTATAATCATACAATATAATGCACTACAATAATCTTAAGTAAAGATTAAGCAAGTGGCCGGCTGTTTGCATCTTATGTATTCTTGACCTTTTTTGAAAATGTAAAGGTACTATATTTAAGTAGAAGTGAATAATCTTTATTTAGCAGCTTTTATACTGGCCAGCATTATGTCCTCATTTTGGTAGACGCTAAATTGCGATTAAGCCGAGTCTGGACCGAACGTAGAGATGAGTAAATAAGAAACCATGCAATGCAGCTAGACTGAAAATTTATGGTGTTGATTAATACCACTTTTAAGTCATAGATAAGTAATATTCATGGTACCATAAATATTGCTGTTATAAATCCACTCATTCATCTTTTATATCTGCTTCTTTCCTTAACCCTGAGTCCCGGGGGATTGGTGGAGCCACTACACCGCCCTTATTGTTGTTATTATTATTATTAAGTTGTAAGTACTTCTCAATATAAAAGGAATTGGTGGATTTATTTGTTCTTTATTCTCACCCCTGCATGTGTAAAGACCATATATCAAAAATGAAAGGAATTACATCCATTAACACTAAACTGCTGCAAAATGATTTCAATGATTTTTATATAAAGAAAGATTTAATTTATGCAGCACTCTACAGCTCAGAATTTATAATTTCCTTCTGAGTTATAGTAATGTCATTACTCTAACAGGAATGAATAGATATCGGTTATTAGCATGGGTCACACTAGAGCTGTAAATAAAATATTTAGATTGTGTACCTACAGCAGTTGCAGTTCTGAGATTTGACCCTCCATTACAGCCATTATAAAGGATGCAAATTAAGAAGTTCCTGGCTTATATAAACCATCAGCTAATTAAATGATGTACAGTCCTGAATCAAATTTTAGAGAGAATATTGACACTTTTGACAAAAAAGTTATTTGGACATAATGCTTTAGCTATGTGGCCATGTTATCAGTTAAAGGCAGTCTGCATAGTAAAGAGGTTTTTTTTTACATATGGAGGCCAGGGAGACTTTTACTAAAAAACATTCCTGCACTTGTTAATAATGATAACCTAAAGTTATATGATGAACACAATCTACCACATTAGACAAAAATGGACGATTAAATTTAATGTAGGATGCTATGAGAGATTTTAACTTTATTATTATTATTGGAGATTATTGTCCCACTGCCTACCCTGGAGAACATTTTTGACACAATGTATACTGAGATGCAATTTTAGCATTCAAGTCAGGATAGAACGCATCCTAGTCATTAGTTGTTTGCGCCTTTGGGAAAATGCTACAGAGCAGTGAAGGCTCTCGCTTTAAGACTAAGAGACAGTTTTATATCCCAAACAATAGTTGAACTGATCAAGCATTTCCTCTTGGTTGCCATGTGAGCATTATCTTTAATTAGTTAATGATGCACTATGATGTTTCAATCATTTAGTTATTATGTAAGAATAGTTTTTTTATCATATACTTCGAGTATGGATGTGTGTATGAATGTAAAGTACTAATTATATACATAAACATACATTTTATTAAATGGTTATATTTCAGACACTAGTAACATGTAAAATAAACCAAAAATGTTAGTTCTATTTTAATTATGCTTTAAATAAATTCTTAGTTTGTTTTAGTGAGCCAGTCTGTGGAACTGTATTTCTTGTCTCTTTCTTACAATTTTATGCAAACCATCCTAAAAAAACTATAGCTGCAAGCAGCGATAACAGGCTCAAAACATCAGCACAAATTCAACCCTGGTGGCATCAGAATAATGATGCACAGCGGGCACATGGATTTACACGTGTAACAGTTTACTGTTATCCGCAAAACATTTTCTTTTTAATGTTATTAAATGCATTTGCTTGTCAAGTTAGCTAGCTATTGCCAAACTACACGCATCCTTTACCAAGTTGGCTGCTGGATAGTACGTCATGGTGTCACATCTTGATCCAGGTAACTTTTCCATGATTCTCATAATTTCTGAAAAATCTGATGTGTGCGCTGCTTGTGGCGGTTTGTTCACATTTATTTATTCATCTTCTATACCCACTTATTCCCAAACTCGGGGTCCCATAAGTCTACTGGGGCCTATCCCAGCGGACACGGGGCGAGAGGTAGGGGTACACCCTGGACAGGTCGCCATACCATCACAGGGCGCCACACACACACAACCGCACGCACTTACACTTACTCCTATGGGCAATTTAGAATCACCAATCAACCCAATGTACATGTTTTTGGACTGTGAAAGGAAACCAGAGTACCCAGAGGAAACCCCTGCAAGCGCGGGCAGAACGTAGAGTTTGCGAACAAACTACGCACAGAAAGACCCCGTGCCCAGGTTTCGAACACAGGGCCTTCTTGTTGTGAGGCTACCACCACTATACCACCGCGCCGCCGGTTTGTTCACATGTAAGACTAGTAGTAGTTCCACTCTGTTAGCTCTTCCATTCCATTATCTTAAAACAGGATTAACAATTATAGATAATTTATAAATTAGTTAATATGACTGGTAGTGGGAAAGCAGAGCAGGCAGGGTTTAAGTTCTTTTTTTAAGTTATGAATATTTGCATCACATAAAAAACAAAAAACAAACACATACTGGCCGGCTGCATTTAAAATAAGCAGCACCCAGTGCCGTATTTCAGTCATTAAAAACCCCCAGGTCTATCCTGTGGAAAATCCCTCAACAAAAATTACAGTGGTTAATGTATCCATTGTTTATGTAGCTTATCTTTAATGAAGAGGACTAAGGCCTGTTTAATGGCACAAATCCACAAATTACTCCTTCCTGTGTTTTCTTTCTCAGACAGCATAGCCTAGACTTGTCTTCTTGGCTGTTAGTGCAAACAATTTCACAACAATTATCTGGCATGTTGGGTGGTCCTCTTAGAGGTCACATTGTGACTTTATGTAAAAACTTAGGCTTGATAGATTTCTTATCCTTAGACTCCATATACTGGGCAATCTTAGTACAACTGCCTAAAATATCAGGAGAAAATGTAAGTGTTTAACACAAAAATAAATGTTTAAGATATCAAGAAACTCTACATATAGTTTCATATAAGTTTGAATTGGAAATTGATTTAATTATAAAATGCAGAATTTTAAATCTTTTAAAAAAGACACTTACTGCTGTCAGTTTGTGGAGCTATGTAAAAAACCTAATAGTCAGGGGAAGTGGTGGCCTAGTGATTGAGTTATTGGACTTACATCAGAAAGTCTGGGGTTCAATTCCCAGCAGCACCAAACCACAAATGGGAGGCCACTGAGCAAGGCCCTTAACCACTGATTGCTCAGTTATAAGTCGCTCTGGTGTCTGCCAAATGCTGTAAATGTAATCTATTGATTAGTGATCCAAGATAATAATAATACAAGAAAATGATCAAAATCAAACGAATCAAACAAAAGTGTTTGAAGGTTATTAGACACTTTCTGTTTTGTCTCATCGTGACTGAATCGTGAGTTCATTCGGGATATTAAAAATATCTTGCTAATTTTTACATCAGGTTGACTCTAAATTGCCCATAAGAGTAAATGCGAGTATGTATGTTGGTTCGTCTATATGTGGCCCTGCAATGTACTGGTGACCTGTCCAAGGTGTACCCCTGCGTACTCGGATAGGCTCCAGCAGACCCTGAGTTAGGAAATAAGCAGATATAGAAGATGAATGAACGACTAAACTAATAATCAAATTCGTGAATTAAACCTGATGCATGTCCTTTGCAAAATCTTCAGCATGATATTAAATAGGACTCCTGGCTATCAATCCTCACCCAATATTGTGAGTCATAGCTATGTTTTAGAATATCTTCCTTCTGACAGATGGTTCCTGAACCACCTCAGTGTCTATAATTTGTAACTCATTTTCTTTAAAGTTTAGTACATCAAATTAAACATGTATTCATTTTCTGTCTGCCAGATATTTATTTTCAGCCTATGAGTACCATCCATATTCAACTGTAAAACGGGATGTTTGTCTTGTCAAGAGAATTTCAGAAATTAAATATATTCTGCAATGATCATTTAATATGTATTACAGGTTAAACCTGAGTTAACTGTTATAGAAAAATCGATATGATAATCAATACAGATTTTGTAAAGCTGTAAAAAGTTCTGCATAATCTTTCTGTCTACATGCAAGTCAGAACTTGTTAACTTGTTCAACTTGTTAATGAAAGGATTACCATTATAAATGCAATAAGGTTTAATCTAGATACTCATTCATTCATTCATTCATTCATTCATTCTTCTTCTATACCCGCCTTTTCCCGAACTCAGGGTCACGGGGGTCTGCTGGAGCCTATTCCAGCTCACATTGGCCAAGAAGCAGGGGTACACCCTGGACAGGACGCCAATCCATCGCAGGGCCACAGACACACACACACTCACTCCTATGGGCAAATTAGAGTCACCAATCAACCTAATCTACATGTTTTTGGACTGTTTTGGCAACCGTGCTAACCACTACGCCACCGCGCAGCACCTAGATACTCATCAGAAATTAAAATAACTTTACAATATATATACTTTCACCTCTGGATTAGAAACTGATACTGTACTATATTAGAAATGCTTATTTACACAGACAGTGTGTAAGAATTACTTGATGCTGTATATAAGCACAGCAATGACATTAGATATGACTAAATAAAGAAAAAAAAAAGCCAGGGAAGTAAGCCGAAAAATTAAGAGAGAAAAGAGTTATTTTAATGTCTGGAACTAGTGACCAAAAAAGGAAGAGAAAAAAAGAAAGAGAGAAAGAGAGAAAGAAAATGGTAGA
This sequence comes from Sisor rabdophorus, assembly GCA_026260075.1. NCBI lineage: Eukaryota > Metazoa > Chordata > Actinopteri > Siluriformes > Sisoridae > Sisor > Sisor rabdophorus. The sequence goes on along the minus strand of JAOTQW010000041.1, from coordinate 7,438,274 downwards.
GATGGGAGAGAAAGAGTGAGAGAAAAGAGAGAGAGGAAGGGAGAGAAATGGGGTGAGAAAAAGAAATATGAAGTATGAAACAAAGTCAGTTGTAATTATTGTTCTTGAGACATGATCTATGTGACAGTTGAGAGACTAAAGGTTTTTACATCAATTTCTTTCTTGACTGAGCTCATAAAACACATAAAACCCATCATAACTCATGTTTTGTCTACACACAAGGATATGTTTAAGTGGCAAAGTTCTTGAACAATGAGTTTGAACAAGAATAAGCAAAAGCTTGGGAAAGTGCAATCTAGGGGAAAGTGCAATTTCCTTAGGGGTGTCACAGTATTTATTCCTGTACTGGCTTCCTATCTTGCTAATTAACGCACAGTGGTTCAATAGCAATGCATGGAGATTGAAAGTACAAAAATGGTAACTGGCAAAAATGGCAACGGCCTGTTTTAAAATGACATAAGCTAACTAGGCATTGATTTTTCTAATGTTGAATTATCCCGAGTTTGATTTCTAAGCAAGGGATCTCTCTGTGCAGCGCTTGCATGTTCTCGCCGAGCTTGCGTGGATTTACCAAGTTAGAGAATAAGCAGGGAGAGAAGATAAATAAATGAATAGACAATTCTAAGTTGGTGATTCAAAATCACACCCAAGGTCTTAATGTGGTTTGACCTAATGTTTGTAAAATTCTGGATTTCAGTGTGCATGACCAGAAATACATTTTTTACCAGTTCTGCAGAGAGATGGGTAACAGAGGAGTTTATGCTATTAAAATGTAAGAGTTCTTGTAGACATCTGCTTGTCACAGGAAATTTTGACTAATAGGAACCGGATACTAGTACATGGACAAGAACTGAATGGTCTACGAATAAATGTAGATATACATAGTTTTGTTTTACATGGTCCTGTTCTATTAGTAGATTATATAAGCATAATAATTTAATAATAATTTAAGCTTTATTTATGAAACAAAAAAATACATAAATATTTTTACAATATATGCAAATTTAATCGATCCATCTTCTATACCCGCTTCTTCCCGAACTTTCCGGGGTCATGGTGGTCTGCTGGAGCCTATCCCAGCACACATGGGGTGAAAGACAAGGGGTACACCCTGGACAGGTCGCAACAGGTCACCAATACATCACAAAAATGTATTTATTTTAGAATGTTTTGAATAATAAATCACAAATGTTTTCATGTTGACTAGTACAGTAGAATATTTTTCCATTGAGAAACATAAATAAGGCAGGGTTGCTAGAAAGTTTTTAATTTTTGGTTGATTCAGTTTTAGTACAAGAATCAAAGCTGCCGACAGTCATTGTGTTATATTTATTGGTCACTAACCAAAAACCCCTGCTAACTGTTCTTCTTTTTTTTTTTTAAATCTTAGTTATTGACTAAATCTATTTGCAGTCTCATTCACTTTACAGGTTAATAACTGCTTAAAGCAAAATGAATAAATCTATAAACCTATAAACACTTTCCCCGTACTGAATATCGTTTAACATTAACTATCAGGATTCCTTTAATTTCCTTTCATGTCCCTGGGCAGTTATTTATTGGCATGACCATTTGCACAGAGCATGCAGTGCAATTTAACTAATAACATCTCCTATTCATTACAGAAAGAGAAGATGAGCAGAGGAGAGTGCATCCTATACCATGACTCAGCACAAGCATGACCCTGTGTTGACTGGTTAAGGCTTGACAGCATATTGTATACAGTCCCTTTAGTTTTTTTTCTCAGAACAGTAGGTGTAGCAACAACTAACGATAAATAAGTAACACGTGTAGGTAGTGTTGGGTAAATAAAAATGGGAAGAAGAAAAAAAATACCGAACGGTTGAGAACAAGGTGAACATGATAGACTGTATTAGTTGTATTATGAAGGTCGAATTCAGGTTTTATTTGATTTGCTGCTGCAGTGTGTGTTTTTATTCAACTGTGGCAGCGACACTATTAAGTTGCACCTCAGGTGCCCTCCATCAGCACTTTCTTCCTCCGCTTATTTTAAATCTACATTTAATCTGTCTATTGTTGTACACCGACACAGAAGGCACAGGGTCAGCCAGTCAGACTGCCGCACAATCCCTGTGCCAAAACACACATAGCTATAGATTTTGAGCTATATAGGTCTAAGAATGAAAGAAAAAAAGGGCACGAATATCCAGGATAATAACACCATTCTAAGATTTATAATGGGACATCCAGAAAAGTAACTGTTGCTGCTACTCAACCTCTGCCATTGATAAATTTAATACTAAAGATTTTAAGTCTGTCATTTTTCTTTTGTTTTTTTTTTTCTGTTTAATTATTGAAGCCTCTTCAGGAAACACTTCCAAATTGCAGAACATATGATAAACATCTAAAGTGTTTGTTGGCCAGAATAGCATCTGACTAACAAGTTAATATTACTTACATAGAGGGGGAAAATAATTTGTCCCCCTGATAATTTTGTGTGTTTGCCCACTGATAAAGCAACTACCTGTCTATCATTTGCATAGGAGCATAACAACAAAAATATCCAGAAAAGCTGATGATTTCCATCAACCTATTGTACATGTTTTTGGATTTGAGAGGTAACCGGAGTACCCAGAGTAAAAACTCATCACAGAAAGACCCCTTGCCCAGGAATGGAACCTGGGACCATTTTCTGTATAATATTGTGAATAGAAACTCTAAATGAAAGAAAGAGAGGCAGAAGCTTTGGAAGTGTGGTACGCTGGAATCATTGGAGATGAGATCACATGCAGTAAATGTAGTTGTCACATAAATGAGACCAGAAATTGACAGTCCATCGTACTGCAATACACACACACACACACACACACACA
>JAOTQW010000041.1:7381344-7391860 GCA_026260075.1 Sisor rabdophorus | reverse complement strand
GTGCGTATGGTTGTGTGTGTGGCCCTACGATGGACTGGCGATCTGTCCAGGGTGTACCTCTCTCGCCCTATGTGCGCTGGGATAGGCTCCAGCAGACCCCAGTGACCCCGGAAAATTTGGGAATAAGCGGGTAAAGAAGATGAATGAATGAATAGAGCTATCCTAGCAAGGTAGAAGCCCACATTAGCTCCATACAAAACACAAAGTCTCTCAAAAGGTAATTATACAGATTTTTTGTGAGACAAGGTAAAACAGAATGAGTGAATCTCTTTTATTTGAACCTAAAGTCATTATTTTATGTATTTAAATTTAATAAATTTAATCAAATTCAGGTTTATTTGTAGCACATTTAACTATGGATCAAATCAATTCAAATTAACAGTACATAAGTAACGATACGGAAGTCCACAATTAATGTTCAGGTTTTTTTTTTTTTAAATATCCCTGGTGAGCAAACCAGGATGACTGTGGCAGAAAAAAAAACTCTATTGAATGGTATGAGAGAAACAATGAGAGGAACTCGAAGGCAACCCATTTTTATTTGGGTGACAACAGTGTCGGGTAATGTGTTGAAAAATTATATTTTGTTGTAGAAAAGTTAAATTTAAAGGATGTGTTATTGGACAACACCTAAGACAGAAGTGCAGGAGATATGTACGAGAGTGAAAGTGAAGTTGAAAACAGTGCTGTACTTAAGAGCGTACAGTGAACATGTTGTTCACTCCACTTTGGTTCCTGCTCTGCTCTTTTCCAGCCCATAATGCACACTGAGTGCCAAAGCACTTTATACTAATGGCTAGAGTAGAAGCACTTCTGTGGCTGCTTGACATGTGAATCAAGCATATGTGCCATATAGCAGGTTAGTCTGCCCTCAGCTGTGAGTAACCATGTGCTAGTTTTGTTATATTGGGGGACAAAAACACTGTGTGTGTGTTTGTGTGTGTGCGAGTGTGTGTGTGTGTGTGTGTGTGTGTGTGTGTGTGTGTGTGTGTAAAAGCAGACTGGACCACATTATGTGATACGAACATAAGCATAAGGTTTAGCCACATACATAGTCTTTGCCTGAGATACACGCACGCACGCACACACACAAAAAAAAAACAAAACACTTACCTCTATTCCTCCTTGGAGCAGCTCCACCTGATCGCATTCCGCCTCCAGCGCCATGGCAACGGAAGCAAAAGGACGGCTTGCCATTTGCTGCCTTTCCCTCATCAATTGCTGAAAGTGTGAGGTAGAGTGAAGGAAAGAGGGATGAGGGAATAGGAGGAAAGAGAGGGGGAAAAAATAGAGATGATTAACAATGTTCTCTTAGGAGTGAAAATGTCTGAAATTGCTTTTAGGCGTCTTTTATTATTCTTTCAAACGGATCTGGAAATGACTTTTGAGATTTAACCTCCCTGTAACCTTTAACATATCTGGAGTCAATTCCAAACTTAAATCGGTTTCATGGTTGTGACAGTGATTATTTCCACAAACATTTGACCACTCCATGATCTTATCTCACACAGACAAACGGTGTAGTGATGAACTCCTAACTGTTTGACAGCTGTTTTATAAGACACCTGAAATTTTAAACATCTTGACTCGCTAGATTACGCTGGTTTAGCAGGTTGTTCAAATGGAATCTTCCTACTGATAGCCAAATGCTAACACAATGTGTGATCTCACACACGGACCACTGCCTGAAAGTACGCAACACTTAACGGGAAACTTTATTATAAATATAAACAACACAAAGCATTTTATAAGAATAATGAAAATAATATTAATAATCGCTATAAGCTTTAATTGTTCAAATGTCGAATGTCTGCCAACATGGCCATCTGTATCCATGCTAACGTCTAATCGATGTCTCCTGTTGACTTTCACCATGTGACTCATTGCCGACTGTCACACTAGTGCAGGATTTTAGATACATTTTTTACCAGCGTGAGAAAACATGTGGTTAGTGTCAAAGATGACCAAATCAGTAATCACTACCATCTCACTACCATTCTGCACTGAGAAAAGCAAACCTTTACTCACAACTTGCAAAGCCAGCTGGTAAACAAGGCGACAAATATTTGTGTTGATTAAAACCAGTCGTTCACTAAAAAACTTATCTTCAATCAGGGATGTTGCAAGTACAGCACATTGTAGTACAGCAGATAAAACGACTTTATGTCATGTGCCGAAATTTGGAAAAAGGTCAGTGCTGTGGAATTTCTACATAAGGATTATTTGTAGCCTAACAACTTTTCTGGAACTATATAGGTATGTGTGAATCTGTCTCGTTGTCTTTCTGCCTAGAAGATTGTGTCCAGGGTGTAAGGTGCCATATGTTCTCGGCATCGGCTCCAGACTGCACACACACCTGTTTAGGATAAACACTGCAGTAGATGGATGGATGGATGGTTGGTTTAACATCACTAATCTCAGAACCTTGCAAATAAAACATTTCATGTCAAGATACACAACTTCCAAGGGATCGGCCCCTCTGTTCTGAGTAAACACATCAGTGAACAGTAAACAGCGGTTCTTACGACGAGCGGTGATTCTTTTAAGATTCCCAGCAACTCAGTCTAGTGGAAAAGACGTTAATAATCAGGCTGAGCAGAGTTACAGCTATTTAACTACATCTAGAGAGGACGATCGATGTGACATACACAGCTTTTAATAAACACCCATCTCCATCTACTGCCTCACTCTATTTCTGACTTTAATTCTCTCACCTTTTTTTATTATTATTATTATTCATTTTGTTTTATCTCTTCTCTCACTTGATTTAATCTTTTATTTTAAATTCTCTTTCTTACTCTCTCCACCTTTAATACATTCTCTATATACATTTCTATCTTTAATTCTGTTTCTTTTCCCATTACTACCTGTATATCTTCCTCCTTTGCATTTGTTTCCATTGTCATCTTCAATTCTCTCCTCCTCATTCTCACTTGCTCTCTCTTTCTTTAGATCTTTCCCACTCTCTCTACTTCCATCTTGATGCCACTCACTTGTTCTGTATTTTTATCTTCAGTAACTCCTTTAACAGTGAATCTATGAATAAGAAACAGCAGAAACCTGCATGTAGACACTGAGTAACCACAAGCAATAAAAAAAGAGAAGAACTGCTAACAGATAAGAAGTTGGTCTCAGTGTTTGTAGAAAGTAGGGAACGTTTCTGGTTTTTTACTTGCAAGTAATTCTTCTATCATCTGGGGGTAATCGATAGTGTAGAACAGCAGAGTACAGCATTGTTGTTTTTTCCAGACGATCGATATCCTGACACGGGCCATGTTGGGGTGCCAAGGACGTAGCTGATTGCTATTGGATTTGTGATGAACAGGGGCGTGCCAATGTAAACACTAATTGTTTCACAGATTAGCGTGCAAAGCCGTCTGTGCCGCAGTCCCTTTTCCACCTTCGTAGCAATCCCTCCATGCATGCGGTTACAGCACACACAGACATACAAAAATGAAGGCCAGAGATCGCTTTATCACTGTGCACAAAAAGGCAATCATGTCCATTCAGCCTACATGGAGTTCTGCAGACAATAGGGGCATCACTGACAAAAGCTTTTACTGGCTGCTTAATGAGAAATTAAATACTAGCTGTTGGAACGCATTTAGCTGGACAGGGAATGTTTTTTTTCAGCATTTTTCCCTTAAAGAAATGGCACAATAATACATTACAGCTCAATACTTGACTGTAACAGCAATTTGCTTGGAGACTAATATGTTAAATGGCCTGGTCCTTGCTGTGAAGTCTGGAACGAGGCAGGCAAAAATCCGAGCCAGCTCACAGAAAGCTGCTGCAATTAATCAGGCCTGCCTGAAGGTATCAATAGCTGAGGCATTAGCATTCAGCAGTATCAATCATCCAAACACATTTGAAGCGGAGCGCAATCACGTTCCCGTCTACCAAACCCCCCCAACGCTTAACATGCAACACGACTCTATCGGAAGAGAAGCCGCAGAAATCACTCCATCAGCTGCATTAAAGCAATATGGCAAAAAAATTTAACAGCAAGATAGAAGGGTGTGAGATTCATCAAGGGTCAGAGAGAACCATTCGTGTTCTGGGTCTTTAAACAAATATCAATGTAATTATTAAACTTTAAGCACAATACCGGCTTCTCACAGGCTAAACACACTGTGTTCTGTAATATTAAATTATGGTTGGGTGAAACAGCATTTGGTCAAACCACAACACACAGAGGGGGAATAAAATTCCACATATGATGCCTTCATAAAAAAAGATGAAGAAGAAGAAGAAGACGGTGACGAAAGAGAAGAAGACAACAAAAAAAAAACTCAAAGAAGCAGAAGATGATGATAAAGAAAAAAAGAGAAAAAAGAAGATGAAGATCTAAGGACGAGGATAGAAAATCTAAACAAAGAAGCCAAAAATAAAGATGAAGTAAAGAAGAAAAACAAAAAGAATAAAAAGACAGTGAGGCAAAAAAATGGAGAAGAAGAGGACAAAGATGAAGACAGAGATGTGCTGCTTCAGAAATGTTATACTGTGTGTGAGATGAGTTGTATGTCAGCAGATAAAGTTTCCGGATGATTTACTATTCAAGCTGCTGCCAGGACATTACGTACTAACGTAAATGTAAGTATTTGATTTGAGTAGAACAAGAAAATAGAAATAAGGAAGACAACACTGACTCCCCATGAAATTTCTATAAGTTAAAGCCTTTTTTTTGTTAGAAATGTTGTACTATCAGAGAAAATGTCCCAAACCTTCTCCTACATTTAGCACGGATGTGTTTTTCTTGTTCTAGGCTTTTAGTACACCTCACACTCCTGTTACGTATTTTTTTCCAACATAATGCAGCCCATGTGAATGAAGAAAACATTGAAAAAATTAATTAGATCACTGTCGGAGATGAGAAAACATTTACTGGTTAAGTGCATGTGCTATTAAAGCTCCTTAGGTTCTCTTCTTTTTTCCCCCGTGTTACACTGTAAAAGCAGGAAAAAAATGCTTTTAGTAAGGACACGCAATAATCCACCTCAGATACACCCAAGTGAAGTCTCTAGTCTTTGTTTCATGGCCATAAATCACAATACATTTTCTGCTCTACACCACCTCAGCCATTATATTTCCACTTTTGTTCTATTATGAGCAGTGTAAGAACGGAACACACACCAGCTGGACAAAGAGTTGTGGACACCTGACCGTCACACTTTTAATATAAACTTTACATTGAATATCTACCATCACGTTAAGCCAATCCACCAGTCTGGAAAATATTGCCACCAGATTTTGGGATGCTGTTGTTTGGCTTGAGTCACTGAAGTAAAGAGAAGAGGCCTAAAACCACAATCGAGCATCCAGTTCACTCCAAAGATTTTGAGTGGGGTTAAGGTCAGTGCTCTGTGCCAAACACTAGAGTTCACCAAAGAGGCACTGTCGTGCTAGAACAGGTTTGAGTTTTAGTGTTCTTTTAAATCTTCCAATTTTGTAGATACAGTTTGAGAAAGATCCACATACAGGTGTGACTTGACTTAATTGTCTGCAAAAAAGTGTACTGCAAAAATACTTTAATTATTTTTTTTTTTTTGGCAGAATTTACTGTTAATATTCCTGTCAACGTTTATTTTTACACCACTAGTTTTTCTAAATAGTATGTATCATTTCTCTGAAGCATATCTGTTACTTACTACAAAGGAAGTAGTGAGGTATGGTTCGATCGATACATCCTTAATAATGAAATGAGAGTGTTAATATGACTCAAGAATGAGTGCTCCTGGAGGACTATAGTCTTCGGGACCAAATCGTTCGTTCAACACTTGACCGACTCGTAGGCTTAGACTACGTACTCTGGCAGAAACAGAAATGATCATCTCCCGAGTCTTTGGGCACGAGTGTTTTTATTCAGCACAAGACCACTTCCCCCACATGTTTGCCCTTCAGATTTTTGGACGACAGCTATTTACAAGTCAATTAAATGCAATTCTAGCTGATATATTCAGATAAATACGTCCTCTTCATATTCAAATGAAACACCTTGTGACTCAAATAAATAATAAATAATAATTACACTTAAAAACAAAACATCTGTCATGAATTCAAAGAAATCAAAATTGTTAAAATTAAAATAAACAACAATTTTAATGTAAATAAAAGAACAATAAATTAATAAAATATAGTTTTCATTCTTTCATACCATATTGCATATTCTAATATAGGGTTCACTAGTCTTAAGCCTGGAGGTCCCTGCAGAGTTTAGTTCCAACTTGCCTCAGCACACCTACAGGTATACTTATTAAGCTATACCCTTATTAGCTAGTAATACAGTTAGTGGGTTTAATTAGGTTTGTCAAACTCCTCCGTAGTCCATGACTATGAACTACAGCATCTATTCCACAATGCAATAATACTAAAAGCTATCAGTGTTATAAAGCAGCACCGAGTAGAACAGGGCTCCGTCTGTTATAAGTGAGTGAGTGAGTAAGTGAATGAGTGAAGCACCAGAGAAGGGTTGATCAATCGGAAAGGCGGCCATAATTGATTAAAAACACAGGGTGAATGATGATGTAACAAAACGTTTGCCGGTTTCTCTCCTGTGATCCAGACAGAGAGGAAAAAAATGATCAAATCTGGAACTAGATAAGGGTATGCCTGGAAAGCATTAATACAGCCACCAAAGAGCCATTCAATACTCAAACATGCATGATATTTGATCCAGCCTGGAGCCCAATGAGGGCACAAACTTCCTCCCTGTTGGGTTAAAAGATCAATAACACACTAGAATAAATGAGCTCTGTACTCAGCCATAGACTCCCTCATAAAACTGTGCGGAAGCAGCAAGAGCAGAGAGCAGACAGGCACAAAGTCAGAGAGAAAAAGAGAGAGAGAGAGAAAGGAAATAACAGAGAGCGAGAGAGAGAGACAGACAGACACACAGCCAGATAGAAAGACAGATGCACAGACAAAGAGAGGAATAGAAAGGGAAGAGACAGACAGATTGATAAATACATAGACAAAGAGAGGGGAAAAAAAAGACAAAGCCAGATTGGGAGAGAAAAAGAGAGACAGATAGACAGACATGGAGAGGGAGGCCTGGGAGAGCCGTGTGCCATGCGCTCATTTGTGTTAATAGACACTCTCCCTGCAACAGCCTGCCTTTGTTGACAGCCAAAAAGCACCATCTGCAATTTATCCATCTCTCTACCTCATCTGCTATTACTCATCAGGTCCAGCGCCTTTAGCATTTCAACTTTTTTATAATAATCCGTCAGACCCCATACACCCATGACCCTCACACTGCACCATGCGGCTGCCGTCAAAAACATTGTCTAAAGTAACACCTGAAGGATTGCAAACTCTTCGTTCTACATTCTTGCCACCTCACCCAAACAGCACCAAAAAAGGTTGCAGCAGCAACGTAGTATTTATCACGTACACCAAAAAATTCAATAGAAACACACTCAGTTCAGACCAAGCTAGAGGTCAGGTCAATTCAGATCTGCTATTCATTTATTGCATTGCATTTTAAACCTTCCTGGAGGGGGGAACAGTGCAAAAAGTTTGCTCTGTGGAAATTAAGATTGATCGTGAATCGATTGTTCTGTGGGCCTCATGTTAAGCCCACAAAACGGCTTTATGGAATTAGAATTTTGCTGTCAGAGATTTGACAAGAAGTCTAAATTCAGGAGATGGCAGGGTGACAGATGGTGAGCGTTTGCGCAAACCCGCTGTCCTTTTAAAAACAGCAAAAGTTTACTACAAGTCACCAAAAATCGAGACACATCGTGTCAAGCACTTCCATCCTCAACACAATCCCATAATAAATCCTCATGAGAACAATAATAAGAATTAAATTATGTGATTTCGTCGTCAACAAACAAGACACAGAGAACATTAAGATAAAGCCTAATAGCAGACGATTGCCTCTGTGCTTCAGATACTCAATATTTAGCTATAGAAAACATCCAAATGTTTTGTTCTATAAAGAGCAAACAAAAAATGGCCAGGAATAATAACAGATGCCTCATTTTCAAAACTATCAACTGCTGTTTCAAAGTAGCAAAATTATGTGGGGCTGAGATATAACTGCAGCTGAGGAAAATAGAGTTGCTTTCAATAGTATCCAAAACCGTTAAAAACACCATGGCGTCAGCACTAGAATATGCAAAGTCTTTTATTCGCTTATTTAGTCCTCGTCGGGTAAGTGATTCTCTTCGGTTAGGGTCATGAGTGACCTTGAGTTTTCTGGAAAAATATTTGGTAGATCTATTGGATGCTCCAAATAGAAAGACTTTTTTTGTGTCTATTGTGTTTTTCGATTCAAAGGGAGTCGTGGACTTTTGTTCGGTTTTATTATTTTGTGTTGCATTATTTGGTTTATATTTATAACACAGATAGAATATCATCATCATTATCATCCTCCTCATTGAAACTTCCACTGCTGTAGAAAAAGTATTTTCTGGACACTGATTTTTTTTTTCCCGGCTGCTACTCTTATAATAGTTTAAAGCTTGGTTTAAAAGCCTCTGTCTCACATTAGACACAAACTTTATACCTTTATAAAGTTTGTTCAACAGCAGGGTCTACTGTAAGACAGAGGCTTTGAAATCTAGCTTTAAACTCCTAAAAACAAAGCAGCAGGTAATAAAAAAAATCAGTCTGCTTGGAACTAATGCACATAGTCCGATTGATTGAATTTAAAGAATAGAATGAGACTATTTGTTACCAGGAACAAGTTCCTTTAGGAGACAACTTTCCAAAGTAATCCACTAGACTTGTGTGTGCAAGTAAATTAAATACGCTACATAATAATTTCTCTGTGGAAACAACAAGTGGCAGTGTTCTTACGAGCTCTTCTGGCAATACATCTGGTAGACAAATTAGAAACCGGGATCACGAGGTTATTTTATAAAGAAAAAAATAAAGAAAAAAAGGGGAAACTGCTAACTGTCCATGAGGACAGGTCAATCTTTGGTGTGGCATTGTATTGATATTGATCCGGTAGAGTCCTACAGCGGCGGTGTATATGCTTCACATTGATCTGTTATACTGCACCCTGATCAACCCTTGCACTGCCTTAATTTGTGCGGAGCTGAGTGAATCAAGAGTATTGGAGCAGAGTCTTAAAATGCAGTACAGAAATTTGTCAAAAATGTTCCCTGGTGAGTGTGAGTGTGTGTGTTGAGTGAATGGATGAAGTCACTCACAGCACTTGGACACAGCCATATGTGCAACTCTCATTAGTGCAGGAACATTTTACTGACTGATCCGATCAGTAATGTTAATGTTGCTGCAAAGCCACTCCTCCAATTCTATCCTCACTATGGCCTTGGAAAGAATTTCTGAAGATAAAGTCTAGCTAATCATCTTAAAATAGCAAAGTATTGAGATGGGGACCTTGTTAAACAGGGTTTTGTTAATATTAAATGTCTTAAGAAACAAAAGAAGCCAGTAGCACCTCATATATGTACTGTAAATAGAGGGGACGGTGGGGGTTCGAATGCTTAACAAGGCTAGGTTGTTAACCCGGTTCCAAGCCCCACCACAGCAAGTCAGCCAGCGTTAAGTTCTTAAGTGAGACCCTTATTTTTTCCTGCACCTTGACCCCAACCTTGCAAGATGGTATATGTGAAGACTGTGCTGTAAGATGCATGCGACAAAAATCGTTGGCAAATTTATTGGAACGTCTGCCTATCACATTAAAACATCCTCTATCAGAATTTGGCTTTTCACTAGATATTCTCAACCAGCCACACTGGTATTAGTGAGAAAAGGCACTAATGTAAAAAGTGTGGGTCAGGTTTCAGTCTGCGTTTCAGTCAAAGCCTCTGTCTTACAGTAGACCCTGCTGTTGAACAAACTTTATAAAGGTATAAAGTTTGTGTCTAATGTGAGACAGAGGCTTTTAAACCAAGCTTTAAACTATTAGTGCAAGATGGCCACAAATATTTGGCCATGTATATAAACTAATATACAAATGAACACCTAATCATTTCTATTTAAATGAAGATGTTTTTTATTGCTGTAAATCCAGAGCAGGAATTGTAGTGTACAGCGTTTACCGTGCGTGTTACCGACTCTCGATTATTAGATAATACATTTTTTTCCCCCTCACCAGTATCTAGGTTTTTGCAGCACCACATCAGCACATCTACACAAGCTTTCAGCTGCAAGGCGATGGTGCGAGTTTTATTTAATAATACTGGGCGAGAACGCTTTGCTTTTCTCAGGCTGAGGTTTTGCTGATGTCCTTGAGAGTCTCTAATAATGTATTGTCCTATCTTAAAGATAAGCTTTAGCCCAAGAAACTTTATTCCAGCACTTCATTTTTCAGAATAGTCTTTGTGTGGAAAAAGAAGAAATGTATGTGCCTTAAGCAGATTTTTCTCCAAACTTTACAGCTTTATTGGGTTTATTTGACCCAGCATGGTAAACAATTAAATAAATATAGTTAAATTATAGTTAAATAAAAGAGTAGATGAGCGGCGCGGTGGCGTAGTGGTTGCCTCACAACAAGAAGGTCTTGGGTTCGAATCCCGGGCACGGGGTCTTTCTGTGC
>JAOTQW010000041.1:7331090-7344621 GCA_026260075.1 Sisor rabdophorus | reverse complement strand
CAGTGTTTTGCTTGTACTTAATGGGGTGGGACGTCAGAGTTAGGCTGGCAAAGATTAAAGCCGGCTGGGCTGCAGAAAATTGCAGAATAATGACGAAGAGTAATAAGGTCATACATTTTCAACAACACACCAAGTCAACCATAATATGATCATTTAAAAAGCAATGCAGCTACAATTTCTAAGATACGGAGATCCCAGAGGATGTAATCCTGATTACACATTACACAACAACTACAGCACTAATTAAACCCATCTGTTCTGTAGTACGTTTTTTTTTTACATCAGAAATCAATTGTGAAAAGAAAAAGAATATAACAACTCAAAGAACACAAGAAAAAATAAAGGCAAAGGAGAAGGACCAAAGAGAGAAAAGAAGAACATAAAAAGAGGAAATATGTACAGCAGCATGATAAAGAAGAGATGTACAGAGGATGAAAAATGGAAATAAAGAAAATAAGGGTGTAATGTAAAAAGAAAGAAGAGAAAGGTGATTGAAAGAGGGGAAGATACAAAAAAAAGAGTAGAAGAAAAGGGAAAAAGGAAGGTTAAAATAAAAACAAGTGGGTGAGGGGGCGACTAGAACGAAGGAAAGGATAGGAAAAATGACAGAAGAATAACATGCACAGATAAAAGGACAAGCGAATGAAGACAAACAAATCTGTTTCTCTTAACACTATACTGTGTTCGCCCTTTCACAGACATATACATACACACACACACACTCACGCACACACATGCATACACACACACATACACACACACACACACACACACACACACACACACTATGTCCACTGTACGCAGGTCTAAGGACAAAAAGCACTGCTGGCGGTTTTCTCAAACCTAAACCCATCATTCTGCTAGAGTTTCATCTGTGTGACATTTCAAAAATGATGCTCCACTGAAGTACAAGCACACAAACACACATACATACATACATCCACACACACACACACACGGACATACAGACACACACAGACACGCGCACACTGCAGCAATACAGCTTAATGCAGTCTACTTGCAAAATGTTAATTCGATGTGCACCGAGTGCGTGTGGTGTACATGTGCCATGTCTTACTAAGATTTAATCCCCACTCAGGTCTCACCTCCACTTTATACTTAGCAGTGCCTCCGTCAGGGGTAATTAGGGTGGGGGCGGGGAAGTAATACAGTATACCCAACTTCAAACAATAGATTTTCCTTTTGCTTGTTTCAATTTGGGTAATTAAGAGGGATTCCTGACCCTGAGAGCACACAGGGAGAGATTGCCCACACTCACAGACGCACACACAGACACACACAATTATGGCACATATAAACTAAATCAAGTTTTAATGGAAGGGTTTGAACCCCATCTTCTTAATTTAATTAGAAGGCTTGTTGACGATGTTAGGTAATGCTCCTCGTGAAGATGAAGGGAAAGCGACCTGCACTACTTCCTACAGGAATGTATGTGTTAAGTTTTACTTACAGGTTACACTGGTCTCCTTTAATCCCTTTGGTGGTGCAAAAACACTTCCCAGTCAGCACCTGGCACACACTGGCATGGCCGTTACACTTACAGGCTAGTGGAGAAAAGAAAACAGAATAAGAGACAAGCTAAGACAAGCCAAGAGAAGAGAGAAAAAGAGAGAGAATCACCCCAGGAGAGAAAGATGGAGAGAAAAAGATACAGTAAATGATAGAGGGAGAGAGAGAGAGAGACAGACAACTTCAAATAATTGCTTAAAAAAATTCAAATACTTTCAGGTAGTTCAATTGCACTTGTTTAGGAACATTTAAATGAACCATTATTCCACTCGGAAGTCACATTGCTGTGACTTTTTGTTAGTTTTGCGAAAACTGAATAATTGATAAAAGACTACTGATTATCAAATGATTTTCGTAATACTTATCTGGTGTCTTTTCAATAAGGCTACAATTATTTTACTGATTAAACAACTACCAGCTTGTTTGTTGCAGAGCCTTCACAGCACCTCACTCCCTCTACTACATATGTTCAGCTTTATTTCCAAGGCCACAGCATGCCTCAGTCATGAGCGTTTAGGTCGGAAAGCTTCTCCTTTCCTATTACAGCAGGAACATGTCGAACCTTCCCACCTACATCGAAATTTGCTGGTTTCTCGTTGACCTTATCTCAAACTGTGCTGTGTGTAGGTTTTACTTCACTCTGCTATCAACTGCCCAAGCTGCAGGTTCGGTGACGTTTCTCTTTCGGCTGTACGCCTCACTGACCTTGACACTTCCCTCCGTTGGTGGGGTCACCGTGATAACCGGGCATGCAGGTTTCGCAGTGTGGGCCGGTGGTAAGGTTACGACACTGCTCACATACACTCCCGTTCACACATGTGCTGTGTCCGTTACACTGGCAGGCTGAATGAAAGAAAAATAAAATAAATTATACTTTTATGGATGTTTGAAGAAACACTTCCTCTCCTGAATACATAGAAATATATATTGCTACACTAAATAACACTATAGTGTCTTTTTTTATAGTGAGTATTTTTTCCCATATATTGTTGGGGTATTGTTTTGGCTTTTTTATTACCAGGTACTGGAATTTATAATATCAGATCCTCTAATATTCTGATGATGCTGAGAATTATTTAAAATGCTTCTATTATGCCACTATATTGTAAGTAAAAAATACAGGATCAGTGTCACTTTCAATTCGAATTATAACAATCTAACTTTGTTTGCTTGATTTGTTTACGAGAGATTAAAATGACAGTATTGCCAGTGTTATAAAAACAATAACAATAGTAAAACAGTCAAACAACAAACCAGTCAATTTTAACTTGATCACGGTGAATGGCATGTGTCAGCGTGTGCTTACCGGGACACTGGATAAACGCCCACTCATAGCCTCGCTCCTTGGGGCAGAGTGTTGTATCCAGCAGCATGTCCTGGCTATGTTTGGGTAAGTTCTTCATTGGGCCACGGTACGAGCCCTCCACACACTGGCCTTTGCCTGTATTCGTTGGGTCGCCACACCAACCGCAGTCAGGCTGCTCCAGACACTGGCCACATGTCCGAAAGCCAGAGCAGTTTTGAGCTAAAAACAAAAGAAGAACTGATTTAAATAATAGATTTTAACTACACTGTGTAATTAAAGATTTACTTTTTTTAAACATTTAACTTTTTTTTTAAGAGTTGAACTCTTCTGATTAGCATTTTGCACAGAGAGTCAAACAGCAATCCTGCTACACAGCACTCGGCATAATTTACATCTAATGACTGAAGACCATTTTCACAACCATTTGTACAGCATGCGAATAACTGAACACGTATAAAAAGTCCCACCTTATGGTCATTTCACACACTCGCACACACTTCCCGTCATTCTCACACACCCCTCACACACTCCCAGTCATTCCCACGCACTAGCCACCGTGAGACAAAAAAGTGTAAGCAAGTATTGTATATGAAAGTACAAAGGAGTGTGTAAGTGACATTCATTCACACAGCACAGTGTGTAAGACTATCACGTGCACACACACAATCATACTCTTACACTCACTCACTTACACTCACCTTACATAATTTTGATTCTAATTACAAACATTAAAAGTTATATATAAAAAATATAAACTAGCTTGCATGTGTCTATAAAAAAAAACTAGCTTGCAGCACCCTAGTCTAAACGTCAGTGGGAGTTTAAGGAGTGGAAACATGATAGACGGACAGATCAAGCTGCATTTGAAAGTGCAAGAAAGTGTTTGGTTTTGTGGGAAAACGAGCCAGTGACGCATAAGGTATGGTGTGAGAGCTCTGCAAGTAACTGTCGCTAAGCGAGATCAAGAGATACATTTAAGTGACAGAGATTTCCTCTGGTCAGAAATATATAGACTCGCTTCCAGCGCATCTGTTCCAGAAGTTTTAATGTGTTTTTCGCATCAGAGTGGCCATCCATTGTGTCAGTGAAACCTGGTGCATAAACTCACACACATGCAATCATTTCGTGAAGAAATTTGAAACACTGACAATTCCACTGGAGCTTTTTTTTTTAACAGCAAAGTACTGCTGATATTTTCTAGGGTCAAATGGAAAATTATCTTTTGTTTGTTTGTGATTCGAAATAAAATGACAGTTAATCAGATTTGCTCGTAAGTAAAGAAACTATCGGTGGTCTGTAGAAAAGTGGATTTTTTTAAAAGGGCCCTCTGACACACTTGCTCTCTGTCAATTATAGGAATGCCTGATTTTTCCAGATTCCACATCATCAGTGTAATAGGGAAGAGCTGTCTAGTGTCTATTAAAAAAAACTTGCAGCGCTTTAGTCAAGATCTGAAGGTCAGTGGGAGTTCAAGGAATGGAAACATGATGGACAGACTTTGGAATTGTCCAGAATGTCTTGGTGCGCATTCAGGGTTCCTTTCATCTAAAAAACAACCCCACACCATAATCCCCTCAACCAAACTTGGCACAATGCAGTCAGACAAGTACCGTTCTTCTGGCACCTGCCAAATCCAGACTCGTCCATCAGACTGCCAGATGGAGAAGTGCACTTCGTCATTTCAAAGAACGCGTCTCTACTGCCCTAGAGTCCACTTGGTATGGCCTGGATACAGTTGCTCAGCCATGAATACCCATTCCATGAAGCTTTCTGCCTATTGTTCTTGAGCTAATCTGAACGCCACATGAAGTTTGAAGGTCTGGAACGATTGACTCTACAAAAAGTTGGCGACCTCTTTGTGCTATGCGTCTCAGCATCCCCTGATCCTCCTCTGTTAGTTTATGCAGCCTACCACTTTGTGTCTGAGTTGCTGTAGTTTCCAAACACTTTCACGTTTTATTAATACAGCTGACAGTGAAATATTTAGGAGTGAGGAAATTGCACGACTGGATTTGGTGCACAGGTGGCATCCTATCACAGTTCTATGCTGGAATTCACTAAGCTCCTGAGAGCCAACCATTCTTTCACAACTCTTTGTAAAAACACTCTGCATGCCTAGGGGCCTTATTTTTATACGCCTGTGGCCATTGAAGTGATTGGAACACCTGATTCCTATTATTTGGATGGGTCTGGAACTTTAGCAATATAGTTTATACAGTGGGGCAAAAGAGTTTATAGTCCAATTGTGCAATACTCCCACTAAAGCAGTGATGTTTCAGGGCTGTTGCTAGGCAACACAGAGTTTCAACTCCCTCCAAAGATTTGCGGTTGAGATCTGGAGACTGGCTAGGTCACTCCAGAACATTAAAATGCTTTTTACAAAGCCACTCCTACCTGGGCAGTGTGTTTGAGATCATTGTTATGCTGAAAGAACCAGTTACGTTTCATCTTCGATGCCCTTGCTGATGGAAGAAGGTTTTTTACTTAAAATCTGATGATACACAGCCCCAATCATTCGTTCCTTCACATGGATCAGTCATCCTGGTCCCTTGGCAAAAAACAGCCCCAAAGCATGAATCAACCCTCATGTTTCACAGAAAGTATGGTGCAACTCAGCATTCTTGCTTCTGCAAAAACGATGTGAAGCGTTTTTATAAAAAAATTCTATTTTGGTTTAATCTGACCACATGATATTCTCCCAATCCTCATCTGGATCATCCAAATGCTCTCTAGCAAACTTCAGAAGGGGCCTGGACATATCCTGGCTTAAGCAGGGGGACACGTCTGGCACTGCAGGATTTAAGTCCCTGGTGGCCTAGTCTGTTACTGATGGTAGCCTTTGTTACTTTGGTCCCAGCTCTCTGCATGTTCCCCTGTGTGAGTTTGGGATTTTTACTCACCGTTCTTGTAATCATTTTGACCCCACAGGGTAAGATCTTGCGTGAAGCCCAGATCGAGGATAATTATCAGTGGTTATGTATGTCTTTCATTTTCTAATAATTGTTCCCACAATTGATTACCTCATACCAAGCTGCTTACCTATTGCAGATTCAATCTTCCCAGCCCCACAAGTCAACAATTTTGTTTCTGGTGTCCTCCGACAGCTCTCGGTCTTGGGCGTAGTGGAGTTTGGAGTGTGACTGAGGTTGTGGACAGGTGTCTTTTATTCTTTATACATTAAACTAATGAGTTTAATCAGGTGCCCCGATGCTCGCAAATTACAGACAAACTAATCAGCCAACTATATTTGTGAGAGGAAGGAAAAGCACCGTTTTATAGTCTTTCTTTCTACGAGATACCCGACTGGCAGGCAGAAATACATTTTAGACACAATAAACACACATAGGTTTTCCTCCAGTCGCAGGGTTTCAGAATAGACCTAAAAACGCACTGTTCTTGGATATAATCCTAATAATATAATTTATCTTCTGTGTCTCAAGCAGAAAGGACAAGAAATCTGTATGTTGATATCCACCAAAGCTATTTGGATTTTATCAGTGATTTCTGATTGCATCGGGAGTTCCATGATGTGTCTCCGATGCAAATCTTTTGTGTTTTTCCAACAATAAAATCATCAGCCTGATCTCTTTACATCAGCCATCACTAGAGGGACCATCAAAACACTCAAAACAAACAGTTTCACAACTTTGTATGCTCTCACACAATCTCATTACCAGCTCCTTATATTTATTATACTTTTTCTGCATCGTTTAATAAGAAGAATAGCTTCAATTTGACATTCCATCCATTTTTTTTCTTACTTACCCACGCAGTCTCCAGTCTGCCACTCCAGACACTGGCCATAGGGAAAAGAGATGACATAAGCATTGGAGTCCACGCAACGCTTAGTGCTGCCGCACCACATGCATTCGGTAGCCTGGCTGGTGCAGTTCTCACAGGTCGCATGCAGAGAGCAGGGTGTCTTGCACGGCCTTGCGTTCCTACTCTCTGCAAAAATAAAATTACACTCGCATCTCAGCAAATCAGTCAAGAGGTTTAAAGTAATTTCAGGCTAAAATCTAACAGCTAAATTTGAATTTATTGCAGGCTTATGGACTTAAATTTGCAAGAAATGCTTCTAGATAAGCAGTAACCCAATTTTCAGTAGTAAGGTAGGAAAGTTTGTAGGAGAAGCAGGATATCAATAGTTGGGTAAGTATTAGTAGTAGTAGTTGAGTTAGCAGGATAAGCAGTAATAAGTTTAGCAGTAGAAGCAGTAATAGCAGTGGCTGGGTTAGCAGTAGAAGTGGAAATAGTAATAGTAGAAGCATACGCTGTAGTAGTCGTAGGGTTAATAGTATTGATAGTAGTTAAATCTGTAGCACGAGTTGTTGGCAGCAGCGGTAACGTGTACTATTAGCAATAAGAGTTAAGTAAGAAATAGTAGTAAAATGGTTCAGCACTAATAGTTGGATTGATACTAGCAGCAGTATAAGTAGAAGTTGAAAGAGAATCAGGAATTATATGCTTAGCACTAGCAGACATAACCGATAAAACAGTATCAGTAGTAATAATCAGGTTAAGTAGTAGTAGAAACAGCACCAGCAAAACCAAAGACCACTGTATGGCTTTGGATATAATTTACCAATCATTGGTTATCTTGCCTTTATAAATATGTTCAGTATATGTGCTTACTAACCAATAGAAACCTAATGATTTCAAATTGAGAGGAAAATCACATCACATGTTTTTGTTTTGGGACAAAAAGAAAAAAGAGAACAGAGAAAAGATAGGAGCCAAAAGAAAGCAAGGAAGATGAATCTAATGCCAAAGCCTCACCGACTGCTTTCTCACAGATGAGGCCGTCTGTGTTTGCATTGCAGGGATTCGCCCTCAGGCCAGAAACCTGCGCTTTCTCCAGGTAGGCACAGAAGCCGGAGTCATTGGGCTCTCCAGGCAGCCACTGCAGTGAAGTGTTCGTAAAGGGAGAGTTGTCCTCCCAGCCCCAGTAGGACACGTTGATCTTCCTCAGGCCCACCCAAGGGAACAACTTCTGCAGAAAAACAAACACATCAAACTTCAGCATGACCATACACAATGCAAAAGGGCAGCATGCAACAAATCTACATTAGCACACCCATACACACGCATGCACACATGCAGGAGGAAAACCATTAGAAAAGACCGCATTTTGAAGTCTATTTAGCTACAGTACCAGATAACAGGAAGCTTCTAATGTCATTTCGATAATGACTGGACACACACACACACAGACAGACACAGACACACACACACCTTCTCCTGTTGCTGGTACCTCTGCAGTTCCCCAAGAACAAAATCGACCTGCTTGGCAGTAGAAAGAGAGGCGATGATGCCACCTAGGTTCTTGCAGTAGTGCCGGGCGTTGTCGTAGCTCTCTCGGCTTGAGTTAATGCGCAGGCAGGCCTCGCCCACCTGACTCCACCCTTCTCCACACAACTTGGCTGCAAATGCACACAAAGCGAGACAGAATTCGACCAACAGTAAAATAAACTTTGCAACTGCAGTACCATAATGTAAGTCTAAAATAGATATGATTGCTGCCTTTCTGAAACGAGGACATTAAAAGGTGCAGCACACAAAACAAAACTCGTCATTGCTCACCGATTACCACCCAAAAGCAGCAACACATCATAGAAAGGAAGTTGAGCGAGCTGTTAGTCAGCAGTTTTTATAAAAGGACTCCCGACAAAAGCTTCTGACCCATGTGACTGTGGGAAAGTGTGCGTTCCAGAGACATGTGCTAACAGTAGAGGTAGAAGTAACCTCCGTAATTGCATTGATAGCAGTAGGGTTACCAGCAAGTAGTAGTAAACGAAGTAGGAGGATTAGCAATAGTTTCAGCCTGTATTTTGGGTTAAGGTTTAGCACTGCCAGTAGTAGTAGTAGTAGTAGATTGGTTAATAGAAACTAAAACAATTCAATAAACACATGAACGCTTCAAAAGAAACAAACAGTGCGTACCTGGATAAGGATACAGAAACTATAAAAATCTAATTACAAATTACACCAGTTTTCGACCAGTCACTTCAGTCTCTCTAATAACGATTTGTGTGTGAAAGTTCAGCAATGTTTGGTTTGCTTCAGGAATCAGCAGAATCCTCTGATCAACACACTTTGCTAACGTCCATTTAAAACACTACCGGGAATAAACACTTTTATATCACAGGGAAAAGCCTGTACGTACAGTACGCCGACCTGCTTAATGTAATAAGACTAGACTTTGTATCAACAGACAGAATTATGTAAAGCTAATAGGCTACAGACACAGGGATGCATTTTAATCGGCTCTTTAGCTCCCTAAGGTTAGAAATTAGCATATAGAGGCAAAGCATTTTCAGTCACATTCCTTATCAGCCAGTGTAAAAACCCAACCCGAGAAAATTGTGTAGTTGTACGTGACTGATAAATTTGGTAGCTGTATAACAAATAAGAAAAAAAGGACTTATTGAACACTTAAGTCAATATTAATATAATAAGTATTATTTAATCAACTCAAACTGTGTTGACATGTTAAAGGTAAATGGAAATACCTCCGGATAAACAGAATTCACATTATTCTATGTGAATAATTTACCCTTGTTTAACATTCCAAGTTAAACATTATCCAATTCCAATTTAGGGAAAAATTGGTGCACCTTACCAGGTAGGGCATGGCACTCGTGTTGCTGGTGGTCCCACTGGCAGTTGAGGTTTAAGGTGCAGCTCTTGCAGTTGGCCAGTTTGCTGCAGATCTGCTCATTTCTGATTGAGCACTTGGTAAAGTTTTTGACACTCTGCAATAACAGAAAAATTATTTTTCTTTTATTGTGCTATTCGAGTACAGTATGATATATGAAAGAACACTGTGGCTCTCTGGATCCCTCTTAAAGACCACTTACAGCAGAGCAGTTGCTAAGAGCGGAGATGCATTTCTTGTCGTCACACCACTGACAGCCATTAGTGTTGGCCGTACAACTGGTGCAGTCAGAGAAGCGGTGACATCTCTCATCCACTGTAGCTATAGGGGGAAAAAAAAGACGATTAGACAAGGTCAGAATCCGAAAGAGAAATAACTGCACTACAAAGTGAGAGAAGCCCAAGGACATAAATTTCGAAAAACTCTTCTGTCTAGCTCTCCTGTCTGTGTGCATTAGGGTTGAGAAAGGACGTAGCAAAAACCTCAAAGTGCTTTTAAAAAAATGCAGGAAAACTCGAACCGGGACTCGGGCAAGAAAAGTAAAAAAAAACAAAAAGAACATCAAACCCTTGCTTTACATATAGTTCTATAAATAATTAAATCATTTAACGCAGCTCCTGGTAACAGCAGTTAACCTCATCACACAGCACACGCTTTATTAAGCCAAGATTAGCTTGGAATGAAAGCCTTACGACTTGCTGATTGTCTTGCGCCAAAGCATGCAGAAATATCCAAAATAAACATTCGCATGCCAGATATTTTACTATCAACCTAAAACTTTGACCTTGCATTATAATGAAAGTGTTAAATCGCTCATTTATTGTAAACCCATCGCGGTATTCAATATTCACAACTGCAATATTTCGAAATATTGTGCAGCCCTAGTGTGCAGCTGAATATAATAAGGTGTGCATACATGGAAAAAGTAAATTCATCTATTTTTTTAGATATAGACTGCATTCCACATTATTATGCAAACTGTGTTTAAAGGTCATAAAGGTGATATTTTTGGTGTGTCAGTTTAAACACATGGATGGGAATTTGTATCAGAAATCGTTCAATGCCTAAGAGAAGGTCAGACAATTTAGATATTTTTTTAAAACTTACAGCGTACAATAAAGGGATTTGTAGCCGATTCAGAACACACACAGGTTCGAGCAGATAAAGGCACAATGAGGAAGATTTCTGTTAGACAAATGCGTCAGGTAGAGAGAGCAGCTGCTAAAATGCCACTGCAAAGCAAAAAAACATAAACCTGTCGTCATTCACCCACCCTCAACCAAAGCTCAGAAGCAGAAACTCCTGCAGTGGGCCTACTAATTTTTCAAACAGTGATGAGTTCTGAGCAACCCTGGATGGGCCAGACGGATGGAGTCGTGGATGGTTGGTGAACAGCCACCATGCCTTCAGCAAGAAGGCATCTTGTTTTGGGCTGGAATCATGGGGAGAGAGCTGGTGTAAAAGGTGTAAAAATGACCTCTGTGGAGTTTCTGACTGATCACTTTCTTTCGTGGTCCAAAAAAAAGAACCGTGCCTTTCGTAGCATAATCATCTTTATGCATGACAATGCGCCATCCCATGCTGCAAGGAATACCTACGCATCATTGAAGACTATGGGCATAAAACAAAATGAACCTTATGGTGTGGCCCCCACCCCCCCTAATTTCAGAACCTTTGGAGCATCATGAAGCAAAAGATCTATGAGAGTGCCAATTCACACCCAAACAGCATCTCTGGGAGGCAATTTTAACATCCTGCAAAGAAATTCCAGGTGGAAACCATCCAAACACTGACAACTACCATGGATGCAAGAATTGTGACGCTCCTATTCAATAAGGGCGCCTATGTCAAAATGTCATTTGGACTGTTCAGATCTTTTTAATTAAAAGAGCTTTTGATTTTAGCAAATAGAACCTGCAAAAATAGAACCTGCTACAGCGAATCACCTGTCTCCACCTAGCCCTATTCTCTATATCCTTCTCTCTCACACGCACTACATTCATGTCTTTATTTATCGAATCCATATACCTCCTCTTTGGTCTTCCCCTTTGCCTTCTACCCGGTAGCTCCATTGTATCTTTCTATCAATGTATTCACGCTCCCTCCTCTGTACATTTCCAAAATGTTTTAAACTCTATTGTGTGTAATAATGTGAAACATAATGTGTTCCTATATATAGTTTTCAAAAATTGTTATGATTTGGAGGTTCGGTCAAAAACAGTCACGTTATAATCTAACTATAATTTTTATAGATTATTTAGAAAAAAGAGAGAAAAATTACATTTGCATAATAATGTGAAACGTGGTGTATGTGGTGGTAAATATTGCTATTGATTTTTATTTTTAAAGAGCATTTGCCTTTATTAAACTGTATAGGACAGAGATGAAATTAAAGAGAGACCAGTGCCAGAATTAAAATAGATCAACATCCACTACTTAATCTACTACACCACGGCGCCAACCGCTAGTGATTATTAAATTAACTTGGTTTTACAGTAAAAATGATTCATTACCTAAATGCATTAGTGTTTATGTTGGATCATTATAACCTGAATTCTGTATTGATTAAAACTCTTATTATGTCAGCCAATATATTTCTCAGCATTTACTCAGTTCAAGTTCATCAGTTCGTTTATGGAAAAATGGAATGAGGCAGATTTGGTCATCAGATGATTGTTTAGTTGAATGACAAAATACACACTAGTCTCGATCATACAGCCAAAGGACAAACACGTGCATTATGCAGACTTCCTCTTATTACAACAACTCAGGTGCGTGTGTGCACAAATGAGCTCAGTTAATAATTGTCCTCTCTTAATTTACATAAAGAAATCTTTTTGGGACCGAGAGTGACTTTAATCAATTACATCGATTTTTAAGCTGCAGTTTATAAATTTTGCCCTTTGTTTCGCCACTTGGTTTGAAACTACGATTTGTGCATATATCATCCTTACGTGGCCTTAAGTGCACTTCGGAATCACAGATTTTCCATCTAAATAGTATGACACAAATAGCTGAGAAAAATCATATATAATAAATCAGTAAAATACCAACAAGTTCATATCACCCCCCCTCTGGCATAGACGCACATTTACGCTACACAGAGACACAATACCAGACCCAAACTACTCCTAAAACAAGCTGGTTGAACAGGCATAGTACAGAGTCTTGCGTTAGGAAAAACGCTGCTGTGGCACGTACCAGGCTTGGCAGGGCAGAAGAACGCAGGTGTGTTTGTGGAAAAACTGGGCTCCCAGGAGAGACAGCGGTTCTGTCTCCAAACACAGCGCACACCTGGACCTGCTGCCTCACATCGCTCCTGCCCAACAAACGCCTCACAGCTGGGCGGCCTGTAGATCAGCACATCGTTTAGCAACACGCTGGAGAATCCGCCAAACACGTACATGGACCTGCAAAGAAAGAGAGACAGAGAGATTATCGGATTAAAAGTATAAGATAATTTGGAATGTTCATGGGACATGTCCACAAATATGCCTAAATGCTTGGCCCCTGGGAAAGGCCCCTTAACCTTTAACTGCTTAGTTATATAAATGGTAGTCACATTGAATTAAAGTGTCTACCATACATAGGAAATGTTGTTGTCGAATGGACTAATTCATTCTTGGTCCAAAATTGTGAAAAAGTGCTCTTTCTGACACACACACACACACACACACACACACACACACACACATTATCAGGTAGCTACTAACCCATTACTGGTGACCGCAGTGTGACCAAACCGATTAACATCTCTGTGCAGGTTCGGTCTGGGAAGGACTTTCCACTCATCACACGCTGGGGAAAATGAGAAAACCATTAGCTTGCCAAACTCATACCAGTAAATTAACACCACAGCTGCTATTAACCCTCCAGACCCTACAATATTTTTACACATTTTTCTCTTCCATGACAACCTTTTAACGGCTGAATGTCCAATGACTAATACACAGTATCTTTAGGCTGGACATATTGAGATGAGAACGCCTTTTTTAAGCACATCAATTATCAATTTAGTCATTATTATTATTATTATT
>JAOTQW010000041.1:7277598-7287616 GCA_026260075.1 Sisor rabdophorus | reverse complement strand
GATAGATAGATAGATAGATAGATAGATAGATAGATAGATAGATATATGGATAGATATATATATATATAATGTTTTATGGGGTCAGTGTGGTTAGCAATATATATATATATATATATAAATATGATGTTTTATGGGGTCAGTGTGGTTAGCACTGTCGCCTCGCACCTCGAAGGTTCTGGGTTTGTGTGGAGTTTACATGTTCTCTTCATGCTTGCGTGGGTTTACTCCAAGCACTCTGGTTTCCTCCCACAGTCTAAAAACATGTACATTAGATTATTTGATGATTCTAAATTTCTAAAAGCAGTAAATATGTGTGTGTGGCCCTGGGACAGACTGGCGACCTGTCCAGGGTGTAAAAACCTTCCTGTCTTTCGCCCTTAAAACGCTGGGAAAGGCTCTAGCAGACCCCTGTAACACCAAATTAGGGAATAAGCGAGCTAGAAGATGAATTAATGCATGAATGAATGATTTTTATGTATGGTGAGTAGAGTAAGACAGATATTTACACACTTTGATTTACAACTTTCTACAATTCCGATTATGACTTGTTTTCAGCATATTAAAGCATTAGATCAGTAATAATAATAAGTGTATTTTGTATGGTTGTCCTTTCTCTGACCATTTTTCTGTATATTAATGTTTGCTTGTGTGTATTCTGAGACCACCAGGCCATTACATTTCATTGTGGCATATATGACTACATATTCTTTGTTTACACGTAAGTACCGTTCAATTCAGCTCAAGTTAGACTGTTGTTTGTGCCGCTCTTTTTTTTTTCTTACATGCCAACTTGCTCAGTTCTAAAAAAAAAAAAACTAAAATGACTACCTCTTCTGGCTGTGCCCTTTAAACACTTTTGCCTTTGATTGTATGGGACCCCCCACATAAATTACTAATACAGTTTAAAAGTTCTCACTTTGTAGCCCCTTATAAAATCATTTCCTAAAGATTGCTTTACTGCCTAAAGTACAATGCTGGACATAAATACGCAATATGGCCAAAAGTATAAGGACATTAAAACATCACATCCCTACGCGATTCTCTTTTAGATTCAGTCTTAATGTTATTTTATGATATATTTAAATAATCTTGGGGATTTCAGTTCTGGTTCATACAGTAAATTCAGTGGGGTTGAGATTAGACTTCATTTTGATTTGATGCACAACTGTGCACTTTTAACTATGCGGCCAATGCTTGGGGAAGTGTTGTTAAGGAGGTTCTCAATCTTTTGGCCAAATAGTGTATACCAAAGCATGTTCGAAGCCTTTTTGTATTATACATATTGTAAACTTAAACCAAATATACAGTGCGTCAAAAGTTGTCCTGCTTTGGATAATTTGACCAGCATTGTATCTGCTTTCCGCTTTTGTCAATCAACCAATGACAATGAAAGTTCCCTAAAATACCAATTCAGATTCAGCTGCCCTCGCAGCACAAAGCAAGTTTGCTGGTGACATCATCAAATCCTCCAAGTTCCCTGCTGCTCAAGCTCCCCAGCCGGAAGAAACAGCAAAGATTGAGACCGACTACTGGCCCTGCCCTCCCTCCCTTGCAGCCCTAGGTAGGCTTTTACCCCTGACTTCTTCAGGGAGAATTTGTCTACTGACAAACAAATTAAGACATAAAGCAATTTTTTTTAAAAGATGTTGGCACTGATAATATGTCTGCCGACATTTCCAGAGTTAAATATTTGTAAGAACTGGCAAAAACTGTCAAATCATCCACATCATTGATCCATACCCCAGTCCTCAGTTCTGTTCATTTTTCACTTATGTTTAAATGGACAGTTTGTTTCAATCAGGATAAAATCAGTCAGATTGATACATTTAAATGTTTAGATAAATATTGGGCGTAGTGGTTAGCACGGTCGTCTCACAGGTCCCAGGTTTGATTACTGGACAAGAGTTTTTTTTGTGCGTGTGTGTGTGTGTGTGTTTTTTTGTGTATGTGTAGGACTGGCTATCTGTCCAGGGTATACCTTTGCCTTTTGCCCTCTCTGCACTGGGATAGGCTCCAGCAAAAACCTGTGACCCTGAGTTAGGGAATAAGTGGGTAAAGAAGATGAACGAATGAAAGTATGGGTTATATATGCAGGGCTTAAAGTCAGATTTGAGCTGTTCACCATGTGCCGTATATGATTTGTACATTGCTTTTAAGAAGAAACCGCCTCTTCGAGCTGAATGAATTTTGAATCAGATTTGATTAATTTATTCTGATTGACATGTTTACATGTGACTTTTGTAATATGAACGTGCTTATAGTTCTACTACAATCAGATCCTAAGGGTCCATAAAAATGCAGCTTCTGTTACTGTTGATTTCAACATCCAAAACTTCTCGGAAAAGCTCCTAATTCCAACAGTAATCAAAATTGATTACACTTATAATCTGTTTGTTTTGATTATCATTTAGGTTCAGAAATGAAGAGTCGTTCGAGAGATGAAGAGGAGGAGGAACAGTTCAAACGGAGACAGCTTCATGAAGATCATCTAAACAAGGTGATGAGTCAGTAGAACAAAATATCCATTGTAATTCTAGAAAAAGTGTAAGCAGTTAACATGATTCAAAGGGAACGTGTGAAACATGTGACAGTAGCAAATTTAAATGTAATAATAGAACAATAATAAAATCATACAGATCCAGTCTGGTCTTGGGAAGCTTATTTTAAAGGAGGAGCGAGAAAAGGAAATGAACAGAGAGATATATGCTCGCAGTGTAGCCGTCCAGCGGTACGAGCCTCAGCACGCCAACTTCACAGCAGGTACTGTACTATACAAGAGCTTAGACAAAATACACGTAGCTTTGGCATTATTACACTTACAGTTTAATCACTCATCCTCAGATCCCAACTCTCCTACGTCTAAAACCTCTTCACTGCCAGGATATGGACGCAACGGCCTTCTTCGGGTAAGAGAGCAAGCCATAGTAGACATGTCTTAAACATTTGATGTATTTTGTTTTACAAATACTGCATAGACCACACTGTGGCCAAAAGTATTGGGACACCTAACCATCACATTGAAATGTGTTTTTTCAGATTTATTCTTACACTTACTCCCATACAAACCCACACACTTCTGGATAGGTGTTTCACTAGATGTTAAAGTCTGGCTGTGGGGATTTGTGATATGTGAGATTAGGTGCTATAGTAGTCTGGGGTACAGTCAGTGTTCCAGTACATCCCAACGAGAATTGGGTTTAGGGAGTTTTTGACTTTATGGAGCTCTGGAGTAACATCTTAATGCTACAGATAAACAGATATCCCTAACATAAAACGTTTTAAGTTGGAGAAGGTCACAGTTATAAGTGTGATATTAGGTTTCCACTAGAGCTGTACAAAATTGAAAATAATTTTTTCTGCCAAGGGGAGTTGATACAAATTGTGCTTGGTTTCAAGATTTGGTTATCTTCAATAAAGATATATCTTTTAAAAACCAAATACTGTTATATTAAGCCTCTGGCTTAATAAGACTAACTTGCTATGAAAGCTTCATACCAAAGCAGGCACACGCATATCCAAAATTAACATCTGCATGCCAGATATTTTTAGATTTGCATCAACCTGGAACATACATTTTAATTTAAACTTTTAATTCTCTCATTCATTACAAGACATTACAATATTAATATCATGATATGTACAATTGCAATATGTACGATTATTTTTGTGAGGGCCTAGTTTGCACAGACGTTCAGCTATATAGTGTTTGTTAACAAATTTGATTGGGTTTGCTTACAGAATTTCTGAAAGAATTTTCTTGCTAAATTAACAAATCATATTTTGATGCTATAATTTCATAATTATCACTGATAATTCTAGCCAGATATCTACAATGATTTTCTGATCAGAATTTTTAAGGTAATTGTAGAGAGATATATTTTTCTAAAGGCCTAATAATCTTTACTGCAATCACTAACATGAACATAAACATGACACAAAACACATTTTTATTGTGCCTTTAAAACAGCAAAAAGTGCGCTGTAAAAAGTTATGTCTTTGGGTTTATACAGTATATGATCTCCAAGTTTTGGTCAGACACCACCTGCCTACATTTTTACTCATGTTTTACAATTATATAAAAAAAAATATATTCACACACATTCATAATTCTCTTTTTTTCTTTCAAGTCAACAGAATTCTCTCAGTATAACAGTTACGGCGATGTATGTGGAGGTCAACGAGGTATTTACTCCCTTTACATATTATGTTCCGAGTAGTTCTTGGATTATTTGGAACACATTTTCAGACTAAGATGTCCTTTTGTTCTTTTCCTTTCATTATGCAGATTTCAAGGTATGTGAATGAAACACGTAATAACCTGATCAGCTGCACTGAGCATGTGCATAAGCCATCATGTACATGCGAATGTAAAATCATGCTAGGTGTGACACCCTGCTACGCTTCTCCCTGAGTTACAAACAGCTCCGGCAGAGGGGAGGGGAGCATGGACAGGGGTTTTCATCATTACATACGCACATTCGGAGAAGTTTGTAAATAACCAGAGTTAGACTAGATGACTAAACGCTATCTTTCAGTTCAAGTTGCCCTCATTCCTCGTAGTATCAGATAAAGTAAAGTGGGTGTTTGTTTAAAGTTGTCAAGTCTTTCCCATGGTTTCCTTTCCTACTATTTTTCTTTTTTTTTTATTTAATTTGCATGTGTGCTCTGTTCTGTAGCTCATCCAAGATGGCCAGATTCCCCTAAGCAGAATGGACAGGGGAATATCAATGCCTAACATGTTGGAACATAAAGCAAGTATCTCATGTTGTTGTTTTTTTTTTGGTTTTGTTTGATTTCCTGATGCCCTCCGCCCCCAAACTTCCAGCCTTTTTCAAAAAAGTAAAGTAGTTTTTCCTGCAACACCACCTCACAGGTGCTAGGCAGAGGAATAAAGGGAAAAGACTAGGGCCATCCAGTGCTGTGAAATGATGTAATGATATGCTTTGCTATGTCTGCGCTGTACACATTTTTCCAGATCATTGATTCCCACCTTTCCTAAATCTGGCTGAAGAGGCTAAAGAGCTGCATGTTCTTGGTTTCTTGAAAGGTGCTGCTATAGTCCCCACAATCTTTACATTATCATTCATTGTTTAATGTTTCTTGCGTTAACTGAAGTAATCATATTCCTAATTTTAAAAATCTATTCCTCACCAAGCATTACGATTAAAACATCTCAGCAGATCAACATTTTATATAATTTATATCATTTGATATACATTTTTCCTTCTTTGTTATCACTTTCTAATTAAATTTTAGAAGTGAACTTGTTTTGTTATTTTAAGGCATTTACATGTTATTTACAAAAAAATTGCCTTATCACCGCCATCCCACCCCAGCGTGACCTACCGACTCATGGTTGGCCCCCAGCACAATCTCTCCATCTCTGTGCAGTTTGGCATTTTGTCTGTTTGTGTCTCTGTATGTGAGTGAATGAATGGTTGTGTTCCCAGAATGTGCATTTTTTCCAGCTTTGCTCTTCAGTAATTCATTGTGTTTGGCGAACGTCTTGCATTGCATTTTCCATAACAAGACAATCCTTCCTTTTGTAAAGGTGTATCCCTATGAAATGCTCACTGTCACCAACAGAGGGCGAACCAAGCTTCCAAAGGATGTGGACAGAACGAGACTGGAGGTGATTATAGAGGGCAAAGCTTTTAGCCAAACTTTTTTTTAGGTGTTGGTGTGGGAATAAACTATGTTGATGCTGCACTTTTTAACTTTCTTTCTCCTTATCGTACTTTCTGAATGCAGTTATTTACCCCTGCATGTTGTTGTCTCCTCAGCGTCATCTGGCCCCTAAAATATTTTTTGATGTCTTTGGAATGGAGATCCAAGAGTTTGACAAACTTCCTTTGTGGAAACGCAATGATATGAAGAAGAAGGCCAAGCTTTTCTAGCCAGAATATAGTGCATGTTTTAATTTATCACTCACTCCAATAATGTATTATAGATGTAGTTTATTATCCTTTTTTTTAATTTGCCTTTCTTTTATTCTCTTTTATTTTTTTGTTTGCTTGTTACTGTCTGATACACATAGATATTAATGACTTTTTAGATTTAAAACAATCACCACACCTCTTTTCCAAGGCAGAGTTTCGCTTTAAAGGAGACCAGAGGATTGAGGACTGCTTATTATCTCACATGTGAAACCTGATTTCCGAGCAAGTTCCCTGTTCTCCCTGTTCACTTCTTCCTGCTCTCATAAAACAGGACTGTAATCTTTTTTTTTCGTTTTTGAAAGTGGCAGGGGGCATTAGGCTATCTGCAGGGTTTTTCCTGTAAAAAGGACTAATAAGGTAATGAAAATAGAGGAGCTACTGAGGCCCCCTGCTGCTGGGGCCCTAACGAGAGCCTTGATGTTTGTTACTGGGGGGAAGTAAGAGCTACTGTAGGTGACTGAAGATAGGAGGCCTGGGCTCCACCTGTGGTGGGAAAACCTTAACAGACTATCCCTGTTTCTGGAATGCATTAGAACCTGAGGTGACAGAAAGACCCATCTGCTCTAATGGTATCGTCCCAGCCAGATAATAGTTAGAAACATGATTCTACTTAGTTTGATGCTCTTTTTTACAACACGCTATTTATTTGTAACAAAAAACAAGCAAAAAAAAATGCAAAAACTTTTACTTTGTCTAAAAAAAATTAAGGTTTCTTTCCCACTAGAGGTCAGACTTGTGTCAGTAAGAATACTTTAGACACCCTACATCTTTTGTTTCAGATACCTAAATCACTGGAAACTCCTCTCCCTCTGACCACTATCTAAGCTGCAATATAGGTTTTATTAACACATCACTTTGACAAAAGTTGAATTTGAAACAAAAAACACCTTTGATATCAGTGCATTTTTTAAAGAAAAAAATTTCAAACTGCCACTGTGTTGCTGGGAGCATGATGGAGCCGTAGCCATAGCATCTATGCCAGAAGTAGGTTTTAATCGGTTATTTCACATTAAGCTGCCAGATAGTGTTGTTCCTTTATCACTGGATGTGTGTGAAGTCGTGTTGTTGGCTGTTGGACATTTATTGCCAGCATTTCCTGTGTTATCTACAGGGTTAAGGACCGATCACTGGGAAAAGGGAAAGAAATACTGGATTTATATCACACAACAATAAAAAAAATACATATAAGAGTATGCTGGTAATATTCCAGTTTTGATACCTATCATGACGATAATGTAAAAATTCAAATGAGTAATAAAACTCTGCTTCAGATATTTATGTGGTTAGTGAATTATTTTGTCACATTGGGGTACTAATTAATTTGTAAGTGGGATGCAAATGAAAACATATCATCAACCACATCGCCATCACTTTCTCGAAATCATTAATAAAAGTAACATTCGGAGAACTTCATTAGACTGTGACATAAACCTCAAGTGCAAAACCACACATATACACACATATTCTATCCTGTGAGCTCATTATCATGGATGGCTTGGTTCATTGTATAGGGCAACAATTCATTCTTTTTTTGGGCTTTGTTCAGAATCTTGTGACCTCCAAGCTATGTCCTAGTTGTTTTGAATTGACCGAATGTGTTTCAAAGTGGACTGTTTCTCTTTGCAGACATTTTAAATGTAAGGTGTTTCTGTAGGCACTAATGTTAGTGTCTGAGTCTTGTGCTTTAGACCACACAAGCAATGAAACAGGACAAAAAATGTTGAAGTAATGAGATGTTTTGCCACAATACACCAAGCCCAGTCTTCCAGTTACATTCTCTCCCACACGGTTGTTTGGGAAACCGACTACATCTGATCTGCTGGGTAAAGGAGTGGTAGAATAATATTTTTTTATGACATAATGCTTAGCTTTCAAGGGTCCTGGAGATCAGCAATGAATAGTTTGAACAGGTGTCTATTTTGCGAACCCATCAAACTTAAAAAAGGTGTGAAAAGTTTAAGAAACTGATTATTTTTGCAAACTGTGGATTACAAAAATCTTGAAATTAGATGCTGGGCGATTTTTATATCTTGGATCCTCATGTTCCTAAAACAAAATGATGCTTTCATCCACTTGTAGTTGAAGATACAGTGTCATAACTGTTTAATCACCTTTATCTGTTTAGACACACTAGGTGTTTTACCTCAGCATCTCTTTCTGTGAGACATACTGTAGAACATAACTCTGTGTGTGTTTTATATGGGAAAGGTTCCTGAATGAAAAGGCTTAGTGCTCGGATGGGGCTGAGTCCGTCACCCCTGCCCTCTTAGTCACAGCTGTGGAATGCTTTTTGTGTTCCAACCAGCAGCAGCCGAGATAATCTGCCAGTGTCTGCACCTACCCACTCCAGCTAACACACAAAACACAAACAACGTTCCCACAGCAATACACCAGTGAGTCGAAAGCATTTGACTGACATTTCCTGTCTCTGTATTAATCTATTTAATGGTTCTAAAACTCCTCCAACTCTGGGGTCAAAATGAAACAGTGCCCACGAATATCTGTAATAATACAGTCCTTTCTGCTTCCCAAATGAAATGACTTTCATGCCTTATGAACAGGGACAATCCATCTCCCATGTCTCTTCACAGAAAACATACCGTGAGGAGGGTGGTCCATCCTCTACATCTTTTTCCTTTTTCTCCATTAACCTCTACAAAGGCTAGACAAGTCATAGCTGCAAGGTTGGTGGGCCTGGCACGGAGTCTAGGATGATGGGAGCTTTAGAATGTCTCCCACACCTTCTCAGAATGAGGGGATTACCCCTCTTGTAAGGTGAGTAACTGTTGGAAAACTGCTAAAGCAAACTCACCTGAGGTCCGCACAGTGAGGAGCTTTCTGAGATCCCACATTTAAAAAATGGGTTAGGACAAGTTCCTCACAACCAGAACTCAGGGGTTTTCCAGTCTATGAGCAATTGAAACCTACACAATGAACACAATGGTGCATTTGTATTTAGATCCAACATGGACTGAGGTCTTTCTTAAATACATTCTACAATGTATTTATGTTTAGATTTAAAATGAGTTTCCACAGTAGTCATCACTCAGAGACACACAAAGCAATAATGGCACTCTTGGTTCTTCAACATTAAAAATGTACCCACAGAGGATGGCTCTTCTTTTCAACCATTACACAGTCGGCTACCCGGTGGGAATAAGAAAACCACATGTTTGCTTACTATGAGCCACTGACCTGCTTATCCGTGCTCTCCATGCATCAAATGCTGTTACTTGACAAATCTTGCAAAGAAGCACTAGGCGTGGGGGAGTTGAGATGGAAACCTTCTGATGGCCCATGAGACTCCTCGATGGGGTCAGCTTCTTAGAGCATGTGACTCTTATTTACCCAACTCACAGAGAAAGGAAGATTAGTTCTCACACTACTGACCAACGGACACGTGATAAAAGAATGAGAATGTAACCTTGCTCTTCATGCCAAGGCTTGTTTGCTCCTAGTCTAATAACAATAATCTTGTTTCGGGTTTTTTGGCTTTTCAGACCTTTATTCTATGTGTTTCATATTCAAGTCGTTGCCCTTTCCACTCTGTCCAATTGGTTAAAGGAAACCAGAAAGAGATTAAACATACTGATTCCTCACAGAGCTCAGTTATTTCAGGAATGTGAGGGGGCATTTGAAATCATAATAAAGGTAGTACCATTTATTTACCACCTCATATTTCGACTCATCTCTTAGATTTCAACCCAAATCCACCTTGGCTCTATTTTGCATTGTGGTTTACTTCGTCATGTTGGACTCAGACAATTATTTGATGTCCAGATCCTGTGCTCCCCCTTTTCTTGATATATATTCACACCACATTCCTGTCATGGTTTCCTCAGGCCAGGATGCTCCCATGAGTCTTTCAGTCTTTTGTGGGAAAATGTAATCTTGGAACATGCGCTTTCTCTTTTTGTATCTAAAGATCTACTTGCATAAAGTAAATAAACTGCAATAACTCCCATTTCCTTTTCCCTTCAAATTCAGAGTGCAAAAACAATAGATAGCCATCAAATATGTGCCATCAACACAACAGATAGACAATAGAAAAAATGAGACAGACTGTATATATATATATA
>JAOTQW010000041.1:7237469-7271995 GCA_026260075.1 Sisor rabdophorus | reverse complement strand
ATTTAGAATCACCAATCAACCTAATGCGCATGTTTTTGGACTGTGGAAGGAAACCAGAGTACCCGGAGGTAACCTACGCAAGCAGGGGGGAGAACATGCAAACTCCGCACAGAAAGACCTCGTGCCAAGGATTCGAACCCAGGACCTTCTTGTTGTGAGGCAACCGTGCTGACCACTGCGCCACCCGCATCATTTATTAATTTAATAAAAAATATGAATTTACTCAGTTACTACGCCAGATTAAACTTCTGAGCAAATCTCTAGTGTCTGAGCAGGCTAAACTGGTATGTTGGTATTATCTGAAACTGTTAGGGGAAGTGGTAGCACAGTGGTTAAGGTGTTGGAGTGCTAATTAAGAGATCAGGGATCAATTCCCAGCACTAGCAAGCCGCCTCTGCTGAGCAAAACCCTTAAACTGCAGTTGCTCAGGTGTATAAAAGAGATGAAGAGATAAAGAGATAAAAGTAATACAAATGTAAACGATAAAAAGAAAAACAGAAATATTAGTACCTTCTTAGCATTTTTAATTTTCTTGCAATAATCTGAATGTATCTGTGTGAAACTACTATTAAGTGACACTGAAACAAATTAAACTCCCTAATGAAACAAAGCTTGGCTTGTTCCACATTAAGGGCTTTCATTTGTGTGTTTCATTTCATACTTGCACTTTCTGTGACAGCCTGAATGTTTGACTATTCCCAAAAAAATAGTCCACATGGCAATCATCTGTCTGTATTTATAGTGGCTTTTGGTTTTGTTATGAACATTCTGGTTTCTTTGGCAGTTCCAGTTATTTACCCCCTTATTATACTTCAGATAAACTATTAAAGTCTTGCTGACTCAGTTGATTTATTTACAATGATAACCAAACAAGAACCGTGTTCAAGTCTAACACAAGTGGTCAACTACTCTGACCTTCAACGTCTTTCACTGAAGTGCATAATTGAGACTCATTAAAAGGCGTTATAAGCCTTAAGAGCAGACAAGGGAGTTTTTTTGTGTATGAAAATTTTATGTCAAAACACTGCAAACAAAACTTCTCAAACTTTGTGTCAACTTTAATAGACAAGCATGCTGACATTCTTCCAAACCAGTCGAACTATTATATATTTGTCCCAGAAGCTCAGGGGCCCTTAACACATAAGCATGATGTAGTGCCATAAGTAGTCAAAGTCTGGCTATTTTATGACATGTTCTTACAAGTCGGCTGCTGTTTGGAGCAACACTGCAGTTGTTGTGGTCAGGGGGAGGGAGGAAGAAGCTACAGGCAGGGGAAAGATGCACAAAAAGGTGGCATGTTGAGGAGTAGTGTGTATCATCTTCAACTATAAGGAAACCTGGTTCTTATAATCAGATAGAGATACAGGTAGATAAAGTAGTTGGCGTGAATACATATTGGAGGAAGTTAACACTGGTGATTAATGCTAGTTGGTCTCAAAACAGAGTACAGTGTTTTTATAATTTATTCTTTAAACTGTTCTGATGCAGTGTGTTCCAGAGCTTGTGGAACAGTTAGCTCTGAAACACTGGAGCAGAGGTAATATATTTCGTGTCAAGCATGAAGATATGCACTAAATTGTAGCTCTACAAGAATCAGATGTGTGACATTCTGTACAGGATTTAGAACAATAAAACTAATATTTAAGATATATTAACGATTTTACTACATATGGGTAATTGTAAAAAAAAAAAAAACAACTTTTAATTAAGTTAAGTTATTGTCCCTATTATAAAACTCAAACAACTCAAGTGAGAGCAAAAATTTTATGACAGTTTTTATGTATTTGTAGAGATGAGTAATTTTTCTAGCTATTTAGATGCAGTTCTGATACCTAGTATTATAATATTGATTGTTTATTAATTATCTTGCAAAACATGGGTCATAACACAATATTTAACATATTGCAATAATTTTCCTTTTCCTGCTTGCCAGACCGTGACCATATGCTACGACTACAGCAATAGAGGAGGAGGTCAATTGACAGACTGAAAATTTTGTTCAAAACGCAATTTAAACATGTGACGATATTAAAGGATAGAATATAAAAAATATAGACTACTGCACAAATATATATAATGATAGTATCAATATTTTCTACACAGCCGGTCTAATTATATTTACTCTGTTACTGACTCATTGATTACATAGAAAACCCGAATCCTTACTTTAAGTCTTGTAAATGGGACAACAGCTTTTCAGGTTTAATCAGTAAGTCTACATTACACTATTGTGCAGCTGGCTGCTTTCTAAAAGGTTTCTAAATGCACCTATGATTTTTTTTTCTATCCCGCTGCTTTCTTTCTATTCTTCAAAGAAGCAAAGGCAACCAGATCTCATATCTGAGGTTATGCTTGATGCTATTTCCTCCTGATCCACCCATGGGCCCTGTTGCTTTGGCCAAAGCTTAAAGTGTGTCAGCTTTATAACTGAATAAATCTGAATAAAAGTCAAAAGTTATGCACGAAGAGTCAAGAATTAAATACATTTAGTTTCAAAACTATAAAGATTTGAGAGTAGGGTCTGGGAGCCATGCAAGAGCACAGAGAGCACAAGGTGGGTTGGTTGGTTTACTGCTTTCCATTGACAAAGAGGGCACTGATGATTGGTCTATAATAATGACTGCAGCAAGGGGAGTGTTTGTGAAATATAGGTGGGCCAAAAATATTTGGCCCGCATGGGAATACAATGATTGTTCCTTTTTCGTTGTGTTCATTCACAGAGTTTTTATAAATATGGAATAGATTTGGCATAAATGAATAGGGTCTTTTGATGAAACAAATGAATGTTTACAACTAAATACAACAGTACTCTACTTAGCATAAACTAACAGTACCATGCATACATTATTATGCCTACTATTACAGTACCATGTGAGCAGTCAGTCTACTTTGCAAACTATAGTTATTGTATTAGTTACTGATTATGGTTACAATAATGGGTATGTTTCGCTATACTTACATTTATTAAATTAGGCATTTGGCAGACATGTTTGGTAAAAAAAATCTGGCAGATTAATTATGTATCAAGAAACACACAAGTAAAGATTTCAATGAACAGGACAGACAAATTCATATTTATAATGTAATGCTTTGTTATTTTCTATGCAGAACAAGCCTCATTATACAGCATGGTGCTTTTACATACCGTAGAAACATGATCAAGTTAAGTGACAATGCAAAAATAAATACTGAATCATACCTTTGCCAGCAGTGTTACACAACAACATATCGACCTGTACACTAGACAAGACATTTTTTACAGTTTATTGTAAATTATTTTTAGCTTAATGTTTTGTGTATCTAAACATGCTGTGTCATTACATATATAGTGCATGCAGGCACAGGGGTATATTGAGTAACAGGGTTTTTTTACTGTTCTGCAGAGTAAGTAAGTAGTTATCACAGAAAAGATCAGCTGGTAATGTCATCTGCAATCGTCTGTGTCAGTCAAAAACACACAGCAATTTTTTCAAATGTCCGGTATGGATTATGAAATACAGTACCAAAAAAATTAACGAATAGACAAAATGGCTTGGCATCAGTCAAGCGTGCATGCATGCTTTCGATTTGGGAAGGTGTTTGTAAAAGATTCAGCAGAAGCGAACCATGCAGTGGTTTGATACAGCCACTGGCTTTCATGTGTATGAAGTGTGTTTTTTTTCAAAAGGAGAAGAGGGAAAGGTTGAGTGAGGTCGCTATTGTTGGAGCGGGAGCTTTTCTCTAGCATCTGTTCCTGTTTTGCTCCCCTGTAGGCAGCGCAGCACTGCTGGAGTAAGTTCAGAGAGCCTGGTCTAAATTCACCACAGAACTCATGTCAGTGGCTAGCATAAAAACAAAATGATGCTACCGACCTGCACTGACCTCACGTTCGGACAACAAATTCTCGTTATTCTCATCATTCTCATGCAAAAACATACACAAATATTATATTAGTAGATTTTTGTGAAGTAAGCTTTCTTCAGACGAGCTTCATAATACTTATTCATTAATACACACGCATT
The DNA here is from genome assembly GCA_026260075.1 of Sisor rabdophorus. Taxonomy (NCBI): domain Eukaryota; kingdom Metazoa; phylum Chordata; class Actinopteri; order Siluriformes; family Sisoridae; genus Sisor; species Sisor rabdophorus. The sequence goes on along the minus strand of JAOTQW010000041.1, from coordinate 7,267,994 downwards.
GTTTAATAACCCCTGAAGTGGGTCTTCAGTGCCGGTAGATCAGATTTCTTTAATAGATTTCTTTGATGCTGCCTTACAGTGTGGCTGTATATTCTTTCCCCAATTGCCTTACTTGCATTTCTCTCTTAAACATATTTCAGTAAAGAACATGCGGAATTCTCATTTAAAGGGAGAAACATGTGGTCAAAGCTGTTTTATGACATAAATTACATACTAAAGCATTTAGACATTTTAGATAATGCTAACAGCAATTGAAGCCCCTTAGGTAAAATAAGTCTGTTTTGGAGTTAAGATGTTGTGTAGCTCTTGTGTGTATTTTGGCAGTCCATACTTAAGAGGCTGCTCTATGTGTGCTAATGCATTTGGCAGTGATGCACATCATTTTGTAGGTTATGGCCAAAACGAATATTATGACTATATTTGATAAGGCGTAATTGTAGAAAATTGCGTTTATGTTGCAGTAAAGTCTGATTTTCTTTAGTAAACGGTTTTAATTTTGATTTCTTTGAATAAACAAACTGACCCTATGGAGCCTGGAGCCAGAGAGCTAGACTGCGACAGAAATGTTCAAGTTTACAGCACAATCACAAAATGTTCTCTAAAGCTACATACTGTTTAAAATTCAGCTGAAGATTATGGTCATGTGATGAACATTCATTCATTTATTCATTCATTTCTTCATTCTCATCTTCTATACTTGCTTATTCCCTACTCTGGGTCAAGGGGGTCTGCTAGAGCCTATCCCAGCGAACATAGGGCAAAAGGCAAGGGTACATCCTGGACAGGTCGCAAGGCCATCGCAGGGCAACACACTCACACTCAAACCCGGAAAACCGGAGTACCCGGAGGAAACCCACACAACCACGGGGGGAACATGCAAACTCTGCACAGAAAGATTCCTTGCCTGGGAATTGAACCTTTGTGCTGTATGGCGACTCTGCTAACCACTGTGCCACCACGCTGCTCTATGTGATAAACAAGCTGTCATAATATTTTATTATTAATAAACTGAGAAAATAATTTGATATGAAAAATGTTTGATAGATGAATAGATTTAATGTAATATAATTATTCACAAGGTGCTATTTTTTGGAATTTTTGCCTTTATTCATAGGACACACAGAAATGAAATGGGCGAGAGGGGGAGAGGGCTGAAAGAACCTGAGCGAAAAAGAAACCTGCGTTGCGATTGTGCATGTGGGTACCGGCTGACATAACCCTGTACACTATGACACCGCCTAATTATTTTTAGAACTACTGTGAAGTACAGTAATATGCTCTATGTTTGCTATAATATGTTTTTTAATTTTTATAAAAATATTGCATTGAATTTTAAATTGAATTTTTAACTAAAAAAAAGATAGATATTCTATTTCCACAGGATATTCCTTTTTTTTATTTTAACAGTCAACTGCAGCAGTTCATAGAATGTTTTTGGTGATATTAGAAAAATGCCTTCTTATATATTTAGATATAAGAAAAAAATATATTAAAAACAGCTTGTTTAATAGTTTAACTGTTAACTAAGTAAATCTGCCCCAAATTGAGCAATACATGCTACATTAATAGACTTAGCCTAAAGGAAGACTGCAACTAACAGTAATTTTGTCATTAACAAAATGAATGTTTTGTAAGTTGTGCAAAATAACAGATTGTATCTACACTTTACATAGAAAAGGAATATTGTTGTTAAATAATCCTGATCTACAGTTGGGGTAGGTGGAAAGGGGGGGTGAATTAGTGTAAAGGGTGCTGGCATCAGTGGCATGTGAGGGGCCCTGGACACTGTCTTTGCATAATTTGCCAGAATTAAGGCTACACCCCTGCCTGTACATATCATGTAAAAGCTTAACTTAAAGACATTATCTCAAATGAAAAGTTGTTTTACTAGCGTTTGTACTGTAGCCTAGCTGTTGATTGCAAAAACTGTGAATTTGATTGTTTGCAAGCTTTTACATTTTTACTTATTTAAATATTTTTTTAAAGATTTTTCATTTAAAAAATATTTTTTTTTACTCCGAAATACTGTTTATACAATTGAACTCCAAATAACCCACAGCTTAGCAAATGTAATGTGTGTAGCTGAAAAAAGAAATACACATGGTTTTTCATAAAAACTTAAAAGTTGAGTAAGCATAAATCGGCAAACTATTTTAATATTATTATGGCGTGGGAACTTTTTTCTGAATTTGTTAACCATGAAATAACAAACCGATTAATTTGCGTATAGAGGTAGCTTTCTAAAGTTGTTTTAAGTTGATATATTAGTGCTGATGCCAGGTTTGATTACTTAGATCTGTTTTAAGACTTGGCAGCCAAAAAGTTCATAGCTTTATCTTTGAACTTCGACCAAAGGCATGAAATGCAGAAAAACATTCTTTTTTTTAACCTTATCTGAGATTTGGCCTTTTTTGAGAATGAGGAAGTAATGCAGTTTGTTTTAATGGAAGCCCTCTTATCACATAAGCTTAGATAGAAATTGATAGTTGAGACAAGAAGCTCTCCAATGCTCTTAAATAATTACTTGTGCTTTATGAATGAATGCTTACATACCTTTTAAAATACAGCATGCAGCTGACCGGAGTCCTTTGAATTAAGGTAATGCATGAAGGGCTGTGGGAAAGTGTAGAGCTTGTGCAGGACAGGTTTCATTACTTGGAGGAAGTAGGAAAAAAAACATGCTGGAGTTTGATGTTGTAGTTTCAATGTTTTGGGGTTGAAGGACTGGGAGCTGGCAGATAGCCAAGCCATAAGCATCAAATCTTAGCTCAATCTGGTTTAAAGTCAGCTGACTCCACATTCCCAGGAACCCCTTTAGAGAAGAAAATCAAAGTCCAGTCTGAAAACACATGGCAGAAAAAAATGTTGGTTGGAAAAAAGTTCCAGTTACAACACAATGCAGTGTCAATGATCAGAAGGGTTTCTTGTTTCATGTGGATCTCAGATCTTTATCAAGCTTTTATGCTACCGTGGGCATGTCAAAGCAAAAGAAACTATTGTTGGTAGTAATGTGCCTGTTTTGTGTGTATACTCACTTTAACACACGCGTGGACATTGCATGCTGTGGATAACAACCATGTTTAAATTTGGTCTTGTCTTAAAGTTCTTTTAGCCAAATATTGCCCACATATTTTGGTATAATAACTGAATATTTTTTAAAAGATAAGACAATTTAAAGCTGATATTATTTTCATTCCCAAGATTATTTTGAAATTAGGGCTATTATTTTACTTGCCAGTCATTTGTTATAATAGATTTAACTTTTTGGTCTTTTTGGACAATGACAGCAAAGAACGGTCTGTTTTTGATTTCTATTAAACATCAACATTTCATTGATCCAGAACACAGCCTCACAACAAGAAGGTCCCTGGGTCGATTCACAGGCACAAGGTGTTTCTGTGCAAAGTTTGCATGTTCTTCCCACGCTTGTGTGGGTTTCCTCCGGCTACTCCAGTTTTCTCCCGCAGTCCAAAAGCATGTAAATTAGGTTGATTGGTGACTCTAAATTGCCCATAGCAGTGAATGTAAATGTGAGTGTGTGGTTGTCTGTATGTGGCCCTGCAATAGACTGGTGACCTGTCCAGGGTGTACCCCCTGCCTCTCGCCCTGTGTGCACTGGGATAGGCTCCAGCAGACCCCTGTGACCCAGAATTAGGGAATGAGCGAGTATAATATTCATAATTCCAAATCATACAAAAGAGAAATGAAACTGAACCATTCATGCTTTACGTAAACTTGTAGTTCAGTTTGAGACAAATGGCATCATATAAATGGATAACATTTCTGATTTATTGTTGTAAGCAACATTTAGAGGAGGCTCTAAGGGCAAAGCTTCTCCAGTTTATTGTCCTTACACTGCAGAACAGTTAGACTTCAGCACTCTTTGAAATGCATCGAGTGATTCTTTAAAAAGTTTTGATTACCAGCAGGGGACAGGCAGTGATCTGGGAGTGGCTGACAAACATGAATTATTTACAGGGGTCTGAAGGGTACTATTAGTAATCCATTGGCTAATATTCGCCAAGAAGAAGATTTTTGTATACTCTGTCCTGATTATATGTTTGTGATTCATTTTTATCATTGTTTTCTTTGCTTGTTTTATTGCTTTTTCCAGTATTTTCATATTCTTATTATTTCATAAGTTCTATTCTTGAACATTTAGACATGGGGCTGACTTATTCATGGCACAAAAGGTACTCTTAGAGACTCGAGCGTGAGGGCCATTTTAGCTTTGACCCCTGGAGGATGTGTGGGAGTTGAAATTCAGACCGGGTGACAAAGCAGCCTCTTTCACCACACCTTTTTTCCCTCCGCAACCTCCAAGATATCTTTTACCCCCAGTCTTAAACCCCTTTAGCTTTAAGGAGAGGCAAGAACAGCACAATTCAAAGCCCTTGGACATGTGATACGATGCCAAATGAAAGCAAGCCTCTGTAATGACATGGAGATAAAAACATGCAAGGGACAAAAGCTGAAAGCATGCTTCATTGGCACATGACATGTTAGACAAATGCTTTGGTTCTGTGATCTTGATCAATGAAATGTTGATATTTAATAGAGATCCTTTTACAAAAAGACCAAAAAGTTTAATCTGTTGTATAGGGGATGATTGAATGAATGTTATCTGTAGAAATCAAAATACCTTCTTATTTTGATTAGATGCTAAAATAATAACTAATCATATTACAAACCCACTGTATACCATCAGCATTGAAAGTGTTTTACAACAACACATATACTTATTATACTTATATTATTATACACATATAATTATTTCTTTACATAGTGTTCTTTCCCTCGGAGTGAGTGTCTGTTCTGACTGTCACGTACTGTGTGTCATGGCAGTGTTAGAGCAGCTACTGAAAGAGCTGCAGCGTTTTCTGAAGCTCCTGGATAGAGAAAACCTGAGTGGAAATGCCACAGTGCAGAAGAGTCTGCTGATGGACCTGCTGCAGTCATACACATCTTCAAATGGTACAACACACAGCATACATCAAATGGAAAAAAAATATATATTGATAGACAGAATAGTATCTTAAATTGTACTTTTTTATTGGTATAGTAATAATTTATTCTTACTTTTGCTTTTATATTATATCTCTGTTCTGTTCTGTTATATGTTATGTTATGTTGTGTTATGTGTCCTCATTTCTGTAAAGGATAATGGGTAATAAGGTCTGTGGTGCAGTGAGTGTTTCAGTTTATTCCAAAAGTGGTTAGTATGGTTAACTTTAGGGTTCAGTGTATAGCTCTTGAGTTCTTTCACACCAACAATAACACATCTTTATTGGGTTTAAGAAGCTTTGTATACAAAACCGCTGTCATGCTGGAACAGTGTTTAGGTTTTTCTAAATGTGAAAGGATATCAAGGCATTAAAGACAACTGTGCGGCAACAACATATGCTAACATTTACTTCTATGCCATTTGCCAAATGACCTTTTTCAGATTGATGTATTAAATGCGCCTTGGGTTTCTATCTATGAATAGAACAATATGGTTTACATTACAGTTATGTGTATGCTGGTAAGTTGTCCACAAACTTTTGCCCAGATAGTGTTTGTAGAGTTTGCTAAAGGCTTGTACTGTTTAAACACTATTGTTTCTTGTGGAGAATCCAGCAGTCCTATTCTACAGAATCGTTTGTATTGTACATGGTTTACTTTTTGTATACACATAGCAGATAGTTTTTGTATTTCATTCCTAGGCTTGTCGACTTCCTTCTCTGGCTTTAAACCGTATTATTTTCCAGGCTGCTTTTATCCTCCATGGACACTTACTTCCTTTGAGTAGCAGCTTATAAATAGTCTTCATGTCCATCCTCCAAATCCCAATCTGTCTTTACCAGTGAAGTAAATTGGATGCTGAGAGCAGAATTTATTACTCTGTTCATGAGCTTTTAAGCAATGTATAAATCCTGTATTTCTGGTGAATATTTTAATGAAGCAGTATGTGTATGTAGCAGAAGTTGTTTAATATTAATTGAATCTAAAACAGTGCGTCTGCCCCAGGCTTTGTTGTATATAACGGGTGGAGGCCTAAGAGGTACAGGCCAATACACACATACAGTAGCACAGAACACTGTCCAATTCTCGTTCTGACAAAATTATACTGTCTACCACAAAGATTTAGTAAATGTCAGACATTTTAGGAATAAAAAAGGAGTGTTGGAGGAGCGTGTTTAATTTTGGTATCATTTCTCATTATAAGTATCGTTTTTTTCATCTTTGGAATATACAATGTCTATTCTTAAAGCACTCTTAACGGTTGTTTTTCTTTCTGCTGTCTTTAAGGTGGGGATGAGGAGTATATCTATATGAACAAAGTTCAGGTCATGAGACTAAACAAAGACATAACAGATGAAGGTAAGTGTATGATTAAAAATACATCTCTTGTTTAAAGCAATAAAATAAGTGCTATTCTTGCAGAGCCAGTACATCTTGTTGAGAAATGTGTTGATTCAAATCGTTTCTTGAGTCAGTTTCTTATACAACAGTATAAGAAGTGAAAGAAGTATTATTATCAGCGCTGATCTCTGTTGTTAAAAAAAAACCCTGCTAAAATGCTGGCCTAATTTTCAGTGGGGTGATACATTGCAGAGTAAGTTTTGCCCCCCTCCTTCACCATGATTTCCTGTCTGTTTCTTAATAAATCCCCACAGTCTTTCAGCCAGACCCCCATCTGAGGCCTAACTGCTTTGTTTAAACTTCACAGAAGAATGAAACATGCAGAAAACTAGACTGAGGCTTTATTTTACAGCTGTCTAAACCACAAGATTTATATGTGAGTTTGAGGTGTACTTATCTAATATTGACTGTATGTGAAACTCTGTACCTTAAAACAGGTTTTCTTTTTATGCTGCTTATAATGGCATATGGTACATTTTTGGTGATTCTGTGCTAATAGTTATAAATCATGTATCTATGATTTGTAAGTTTCGTTAAAGAGACACATTTGAGATTACACAGAAACATAAGAGATCATAAGCAATAGAGATCAATCGAGGAAAGGTATGTCTGCCATCATCTTTGCTGACTTCTCTTGAAAAAGTTTAATGCTCATCTTACCCAGATGTTAGCATTTGCAGAGGAAGTCAAAGGAATGTCTGATAGGAAGTTCTTGAATATGGCTAGCGCCTCTTAAAATATTGCCACAGGCCACATCAATTACTAAACATGAACTAATAACCTTTACAAATGCTTTAACAAAACATATGGAGATTTTATCCTGTTCTCTGTGTTAACCAAGCATATGCAGTAAAGTGTGTGTATATGTTTTATGTGTATGTGCAGTATGGGGTATTTCTCTACTTTGGAAATATCTCCCAGAAGCACTGATTTCCCCCTTTTTATTTCTTTGATCCTCTATAAAATTAGACCGTAAAACAGAAACAGAGGCCAATGAAAGTGCAGAAAAGCATGTCTGTGCACCCCAGAAGAGTCTTCCAGAGCTTCCTCCCCCCAGAACTGTAAGTGATCGGCTGTTACTGCATGCAAGTAACTTAATACTTAGACAATAGACTGTTGTTTGGTCACTTAGACAAACATTTAACACGGTTAAAATTTTCAAACAGGTCTTACTTGAGTGTGGGTTGAACTATTACTTAAATATTCCTATAGACAGGAAAATTAAAAAGAACTAAAACAAATACAAGATATTAAATGTGACGGGTTTTGTTGCTGCATTGTAACAAGTAAAAAATGGTGAAAGTTTAAAAAGCATCTCCATTTCTCAAATCTTTGCAACTGTAACTGCATTTATCTTTATTAAAAGATATTTTAATATTTTTATACCCAATATTTTTAGCATTTATCTTATTAAAAGGTGGTGCGGTGGCGGACCGTTTAGCCTCTTAGCATGGAGGTCCCATGTTTGATTCCTGGGCAAGGGTCTTTCTGTGCAGAGTTTGCATGTTCTCCCCATGTCTGTGTGGGTTTACCCCGGTTATTCCAGTTTTCTTACACAGTCCAAAAAATATGGATATTAGATTGCTTGGTTACTCCAAATTGCCCATAGGCATGAGTTTGTTACTGTATGTGGGTGTAGTTGTTTGTCTATGTGTGGCCCTGCGATGGACTGGCGACCTGATTAGGGTTTACCCCTTACCACCTTGGAAAGGCTCCAGAAGACCCCCATGACCCGAGTCAGGAAATAAGCAGGTATAGAAGATGAATGAATGTAAGAGCGATGCAAGCTTTTGCACTCCAATCATAAAAACACAATTTCTTCAGCCGACAATAAAAAATGACCTTGCACACGATTCATTAATTTATTCATTGTTTATACCTGCTTATTTCCGAACCCGGCATTACGGGGGTCTGCTGGAGCTTATCCCAGAGCCCATAGGGCGAAAGGCAGTTTGTGATCCATAAAACCAGAATTTATCTGTGATAGAGACTCAAAACACTTTTGTACATCAGGAAATGTGTTGAATGTAAATGCAGTAAACGTGAATATTAATGACTGTTTGTGTAATGTATATTTGAATCCATCAGACATACTTGTGATTCGAATTTAAACTTTATGATTAAATCAAAATTGTTTATAATTATCCAAATATATCTTTAATACATTCTCGTTTTTATCGGTATTATTAACACTTACTCAGGGTTTTTATTCTTACCCTAAGTGCAAAATATAAAGTGGGCGTGCTGTTTAAGTGTGTTTTGTTCTCTGGGTTACTATAGTCAGGCTCATAGCCAATAAGCAGTATGGAGAGAATTACTGGAGCCAAGTGAGGAGTCTTTGAACTCCAGATCCATATACAGATCCACAGGGTGCTGCCACTGATCAACAACACCTGCATCAGCCATTTAGAACCTACTGTTAGAGTGGATGAGCTTTTTATGTGTAAGTGAGGATGTGATGGAAAGTAAATGGTTTCCTTAGAATGCTGTGCAGGTTCTCCTCTTTCTTATTTATATCCAAATTGAATTGGAATTTTCATCCATCATAACTTTCTTATCACTATGTTCCTAATATTCAACACAACTTAAATTAGCATGACAAATTTAAAGACTACAAATGACATTAGCAGTTGCATAAGACGCTCTTATTCAGAGCTTTGGATAAAAGTGCTTTGAGTCTTATTAATGATTGTTAATATGTCTTCATATTAATATAAAAATCAATACTGGTTCACTTCATCACAAAACAGAGTATTGTCTTTTGCTGTGTTTTTATATCGTAATAATTCAACCTATGCATTGTCATCTTTATTTTGATAATCAAGATCAGTCACCTGAGGTTCTTTTCTATTATTTGCTTGGTCTTTAGTTTCTGTCCTGGGAAGTCTGAGCATGCATGTCCAGAGTGACCCACTCTTTGGAAAACCCAACATCTGTCTGTGTGGTTTCCAATCATTACCAGTAATCAGGTATTCCAGAGTAAGATTACGGTTCACTGTAAGCACTGAGTCTCCTCTCACCATAGCTGTAAACAAGGCCCCACGACTGTTGATGTAATGCCCTGGCATGGATGTCCACTGACCAGTCGTGATGTTATAACAGTCCATTAGGCAGCGTAAGAAGTCATCACAGGGACCATTTCTCATAACATAGAGTTTGTCACCATGTGCCACCATACAGTGGCCATAACTCTGATAATGTATCATAGTTGTAAGTAAACTCCACTTATCCTTAATAGGTATATATTCATAGATATCTGTAGTATTAGGTGGCTTCCAGAAACAAACAAAGATTCTCCTTTGAGCCACGGTGCTTGCTGCTCCTGCCACAGGACATGGGGAATTTTGAATAAACGCCCATTTGCGCATGGAAACATCACAAACCTCTGAGGAAGACATGATATTCTTATCATATTCACCACCAAAGGCGTACAAATGTCCTTCATGTCCAACAAGTGTAAAGTTGTATCTAGGCTGCTGAGGTCCATCAAATACACTCCAAGAGTTGCTTTCTGTATCATAACAGTAACTAAAGTCCACTGTCTCCATACTGACCCCTCTTACCCCTCCTACCACATACATCCGGTTATCAACCACAGCTATCCCTGCCATGGAAGTACTGGCCTCCGTAGGAAGGTCCGTCAGGTACTTCCACACTCCTAGCTCCTCTTGCAGACACCACACAGTTCTGGAAGAATCCTGCAATATTTTCATTGAAGGTGAATGTGTTCCCACAGCGATGAAAGAAGCAGGTGTTAAAGACTCCACATAGCGTATCATCTCCTCTGGTAGCTCTTGGGCTGCATCATTCAGATCCCTGTAGGAATCCCTAATGAATACTGCTGCACTGTGAAACAATCTTAGCAGGCCAAACACAGCCGCTGTGTGGTACAGGAAAAAACAGTTATCACCATCTATGATGTCTATAAGATACTGCACCAAGGTATCTACTTGGAGGAAGGCAGCACACTCCACAGCTTCCACAATCTCATCAGGTTCTGTGATACTTGGATGCTCACCTCTTGCTACAGCCAGAGCTATGAGGAAACCTCTTGCCCTTAGGCCCCCTTGCAAATAGAGCTCATTCTGATGGCTTTCCTTCATCCCAGAACGAAAAAGAGCACAAAAGTACTCAGAATTCAGAGATAGCAAAGACCTGTCGACAGTAAAAACACTTCCGTCTACGTGTACTTTAAAAGAGTGCGTCAAGCCTTGTCCCTCCACCAGGTCAGAAGCACCAGACTGGGGCACAATAAAAGCATCCAGCTCTGGACTTCTGGAAGACTCCATAGCTGCTCCAGCTTATCCCTTCTTACCTAGAAATCTATCCACTGTGCAGGTTCCGAACCTCTTACAAATTCAGAGTTTTAGTCCAGAGTCTACACTAAACATAAGTGTTTCAGTAGCACTATTGTGTCAGTCGCTCTGCTCGGCTTTGCTGTTACTCAAAATAGAGCCATCCTAAAGATAGCCTAAGGGTTGGACCATGGAAGAAAATAGGAGAGGGAGTATGACTTTCTCACAACACGTGCTGTAAAATTTAAAATAAACACACTAATACTTTTACCAATCATAGGAATTTCTGGTACTCTGAAATCTCTGGTACTATGAGACCCTTATTCTAGCATGACAACAAAAGATTTTTTACAGAATACAACTTATGACTATAAACCTAGACTGCATAGAAAAGAAGTGAATGAGCAAACAAGTTTCAGTTTCTGTCAAAGTTTAGAAGAATCCAGAAGAGCTGTATTCGATAAAAACTGTTGATTTCTGCTCAAAGACCACATACTTAATATGTACCATATCAGTGCATATTATTTTATAATTTACCCTCACTTTCTGAACAATTTTAGGGTCCAGGCAACTTTGCTGTGCTGGATTCTTGGCACTAGCACCAGGGATTTTCCATGTTTTGGGTGTTTGTTTGGTCTTTTTCCCACTTGTTCTTTTTCTCTTTCCCAAAGCCTGTTTTCCTCTGGTTATTTATGTCTCACTCTTGATCTACTTGCTTTCTTACTTGTGTTCTCATGGTAATGGAAATGGGGGACCAGATTATTTTACAAAACAAAGTTAAGTTGGGGTTTTATGGGGTTTTATTCCTGAGTAACTGAATGTGCTAACAAAGCAAACATAGCCAATTGCTTAACCAGGAGAGATCGTGTTGCATTGGTGGATCAGTTATACTAGTTCTCAGCTCGTAGTGTTGATTTTAGCTGTGCTTGAATCAGCAGTGTTACACCTCTTTTTATGGAAAAAAACATGCAAAGAATGGTTGTGTAACATGAGTAAAAACTAAAGGAAAACTGGGTTCAGTAAAACAGTAAAAAAAAGGTAAAAGGTAAAGGTTAAGAGACAAGTATATGTGGCTTTATTTAAGCTGTGTGTTTGGGTCACAAACAATACTAGGACATATTTACATTGGAATGTATAATTGGATCACTGATAATTAATAAAAATTAGGTTATGATCTGTGTAGACTGCCATCGGATGAGTTTTGGAACTGAAAAAACTGACAATGATGCTGACAATAGATACGCTGATGCTTATTAAAGTTTTTAGGAAATATAACAGATGAGATTTGAAATTCCATCATTTCCCTCCTGTAAAAGAAAAGCACTCACTCTTCAATTATGTGCATTTTTATCTGAAGCTGACAACACAAAAGCACTGCACAACAAAGATTTAATGTTACCCAACACCTTCTGACAATCCTGACAAACAGTTCTGAGGGACTGAGAAGGGTTGTTAATAAAGTGGCAGTGAACGAAAAATCTTTTTTTTTAAATCGAACACGAATCAAAAACACAAATAATAACCTGCCATACTTAAAAAATTGTGTTATTTCTTCCGGTAGTGGTCACAGGAAATTCACTAATAGCCAAAATCCTTAGTAAGTCACAGTAGCTTTGCTAATCTCCTATTAAGCAAGTTCTCTCTAGGCGGATAAAAACAGTTTCTAGCAACGGCAAGTGTTTGGGTCAACTCTCGGAATAAAAAAAAAAAAAATCACCCAAGTAAGTGTTACATCATAAGTCTAATGAACAGCCGCTGACACTAGCCTGACATGTCTTTTACAAAATGCAGCAGCATTTTCCATAATGTAAATTAATGTCCTCCATTCTTGGTAACCAGGCCCGTTTTTTTCCAACCATAGATTGGGCAAACCGATATCTCGAGTTGTATAGACACAAACTTATCTCATTAATTAATCTCATTTAAAGAGAGTGTGTTTTATTATTATGATCTATGGAACAGATCATAACATTTTCTTATGTTAATAAGACACACTCTCTTTAACACTAATAACAGAAGTTATTACCACATAATCGGTATAACTAGTTTTCCCTAGAATCTCATTTGATCTATAAAGCCTTGCAGACCATGCAGATTCAGAAACAGCAGCAACACTTGGTAACCAACTGCAAAGTATATAAAATATATATAGAATCTATATACTGCATGTCTATCATGACATTATTTCTTTTCTATCTTAGATATTGATTCTCAGACTAGATTAAAAGCTGTTGAGCTGTTTAGGAAACCTGCTTACATTATCTGGTATAGTTGTATTTACAGCTGCTTTAATCCTTAACATTTCCTTTTCCAGGACCATTAGCGGCCCATAACCCTATGCTCAAAAACAGATGTGCTGGGTTAAATTTAAAAGATTCTTGTTCCATTTCCCAAATTAAATATAAAAGCAATAGAATTTATGCATCCCACTTGTTTCTGCTCTCACTGCAGTACTTTACATTGCCCTACCTGCTTGATGAAACCCCTTGAACACTCCTTGACATCCAGGATGAGAAGCACTAGATACACGGTGTAAAATATTCAGCGACTTGAGTGCAACTTGAGTGCTTAAAATAAACAGGAAATTGGTTCCCTGATCTGTTTGTATTACTTTTGGTAACCCAAATATTACCAAAAGTATATTTTGAAGAATAAAAGAATAAAACATCTAATTAACTGCAATCAGCAAACTTATTAATAAGCTTATTATTGGGTATTGAATAAACAATAAGCTTACAGCAAACGTTTGCTAACAACTTTCTGTTGTTCTGTTGATCCTTGTGTCTACTCTTTCATAAGCACTGAACAGGTTTGAAGTTAAAAAACATGCTTTCTGTTAGATGTGTATATTTTAAGCTAGCTAGCTAAAATATACAGTATAGAATCCTATATAACTATTGGACTGTCAACGCCATCTTTTGTGATTAAAAGATAAATATATATTAATATAATATAAATATATATCATTATAATAAAACCATAGTAAATTTGGCATTACTCTTTCGATATGAACCTCTAGATGTGCGAAACAACAAGCATTGCACCTTTAAACAGAGGCTTTAAATAAGGTCTAACAAATATTTTCCTTCCTTACTTGCCAAAATTTTTAGACCAACTACTTTTAGTTGTTGTTTGTTGTGTGGGGGCGGTCCCTTTGTAGTCTTCTCTTCAAAAGATAAAATTCTTTATTGGCTTAAACTCTGATTCATTTCTTATAGGTCCTTTGTTCTGTTGCCACTTCCAATTCTGTATGATGACGTTGTAGTAAGATTGACTGTGTTTCTTTCTTCATTGGAAGACAGATTTATATTTGGGTCTCTAAATTCGTTTTGACACTAAAATATCTATATAAATAACTTAAGATATAATATAGTAGAGATCCCAATCCGGATGCAGCTACATGTCTGGTCGCCTTTTAATTGTGAGCAATTGCCTACTTTTTTCAGGTATTTAGGTATTTCCAGCTTATTTCAGCTAGAAAAAGCTCCCAAAAAGACCATATCTATTAATTGTTTAAACAATAATAACCATAGACAAAAAGAAATGCCTGTGTTCTTGTGAATTTAATTAGATGATGTGGGGATAAACAAAATGTGTCATGTATTAAGCCATCCTGATATCCACATCCAGATATAGATATCTGGAATTACATTTTTGTCCTATTTCCTTATAAATATTCAGTGTTTGAATTGAATGTGCACTGTCGATTCTCGGGTAAAGGTTCTTTTTGTGCAGAGTTTGCATGTTTTTATATGAACTCTGCGTGAGTTTCACTTACTGCATGAGTTGTTACTTGGGGTACTCTGGTTTCCTTGTATAGTCCAAAAACATGTACATTATGTTAATTGGTGATTCTAAATTGCCCATAAGAGTGAGTGTGAGTATGTGTGTGGCCCTGTGGTGGACCGATAATCTGTCTGGGGTGTACCCTTACTGTACCATTCCTGTCAAGGTGTACCCTTTCTGTCTTTCACCCCTAGAACGTGGACTAGAAGAATTAATTAATGTATTATTAATGATTTCCAACAATAATGAGAATTTTTCACAAATAAAGAAACTGACCTTGCTGTTTTAATCCACTTTCTATAAAGTATAATGCTGAATAGTTATTAATAGCTTCATTATTAATTAGCACAACCCTATCTGGAAACCTTTTTGTATGTATGTGTGAGTGGTGAATTGACCATGACAAGATTTATTATGTGAATATCAGATAAGGGGATTTAGTGATGTTTCGGTTTGACGAATTTTGGAACACAACCAGCCAATCCACACCCAACTTAAACATTACTTTTTCATGCAAACATTTAAGGAATTTTTGTCAGATGTCTAAAAAGCTGAGGTCACATGCAGCTCAAGTTTAGGGTGGAGGAATTCCCCATAAGACAAAAAATTAGGTGCTGAAGTAAAAGTTCTGGCATGTAAAAAAAAAGACTTATTGCATGTAAGCTTATAAAAGAGCAACATATAATCCAGGAAAGTCTTTTGCTTCATGTACATAATGCAATTTACCCAAAAGTTACATTATTTTTCTTTATCTCTCTCTCATTCTCTTTCTTTCCTGCTTTAGCCCATTTTAAGGAGGGAACCATTTTCTCTTCCACCAGTTCCAGCACCAGCATGTATGGATTTTTCAGAAAGTTACTATGAAGAGGCCCAACCTTATGATTCAGCTATCAATGGTGAGAAGGTTCTAAAATTTCTTCTCTTCAATAAAAATTAAAAATTCTATGCTGGCTGCTGATTTTAAATTGACATTTCTTTTAATGATTAAGACCAACATATTATGTTATTCTCCTGGAACAAACAGCTAGTAGGTACTGCAACTATTACCTGCTCGCTCTCATTATTTAGAACTCAGCTGGTAGATACAAAACAGGGTTTTAGAGAGCATTAAAAATACACAGTGAGCGAATGTAGTTATTTAATCAGCAAGAATATTAATTAACTTGGTTTTAGCAGTGTATAACAGCTTAATTCATTCATCCATTCATTCATTCGTTTATTCATCTTCTATGCCTGCTTATTCCCTAACTTGGGATCACAGGCTAGAGCCTATCCCAGTGCACATAGGATGAGTGGCAGGGGTAAAACCTGGTCTCCAGTCCATCACAGGGCCAGATATAGATAAACAACCACACTCACTTACTCTCTTTCCTATGGGCAATTTACGATCACCAATCCTCCTACATTTGTTTGTACTATGGGAGGAAACCGGAGTACCCAAAGTAAACCTACGCAAGCGCAGGGAGAAGTTGCAACCTCTTTACAGAAATACCCTTTGCCCTGGAATCAAACCCTGGAAATTGCTGTGAGGTGATCGTGGTAACCACTATGCCATTGCAATTCCCTTTAAATAATTGTGTTTGAATTTATATGAAATGTTACATTTAACCTGTTATTGTAGTTGTGTTGGGATGGTGTTAAAGGTTATAGTAGTAGCACTGGTAGAGAATAGTATAGATTATAGTATAGAGTACACTATATCAGTATATTTGTTTATGATGTGACTCTTTTAACCTGGCTATTTTGCACAAATTGAACATGAAATAATGTAATTTTAATTAATATTTACATTACATTGCATTCACATTAATAACATCTATTTATACAGTAAAGTGACTCGATTTATATCACATGATATTCAACAGTCCCTGCAGACATTTCTGTTGTTTGGGAACACACTGTTCATTTAGTGTCCGCATTTAGCTCACTCACTGCTGCCTTGAAATTTTATTTAATGTAATTGAGAGCTACGATTTCCAAATTTGGGCCACAGATTTCTGGACAGTTTTTTTTTCCCTCTGAACATGGCCATAACACAAAGAAGCTTGTGGGTGAGGACCACAGAACAGTGCTATCTTTGTTATTCTGCAAGGGGTGACAGTATGTTCAGTACCAGAACATTAACTATGAGCTCAAGAAATTGACTTTCTAGTGAATAAGTTACATACTTAACTAATGGATGGACATATTATCAAAAAGTTTTTAGTGTGGTGAAATCTATAACTATAAAAAGCTAAAAGGAAGAAAGGGTACACCCTGTGCAGGTCACTAGTCCATCACAGGGCCACACACACACACACTTACACTCACTCCTATGGGCAATTTAGAATCACCAATCAACCTAATGTACAGGTTTTTGGACTGTGGGAGGAAACCAGAGTACCCTAAGTAAACCTACACAAATGCAGGTAGAACATGCGCAGAACATGCAGAGCATGTTTAAGCAGGAAACCTTGCCCAGAAATCAAACCCAGGAGCGACAGTGCTAAACACTAAGCCGCCCATTTATTTATTTATTAATTTAATTTCATCTTCTTCACCCGCCCATTTATTTATTTATTAATTTAATTTCATCTTCTTCACCCACTTATTCCCGAATCCGGGGTCACAGGGGTCTGCTGGAGCCGATCCCAGCGCACATTGGGCGGAAGGCAGGGATTACACCCTGAACAGGTCTTATTTATTCATACATTTTTTAAATCACACAAAGGAAGGGGTTCATTTCGGCAATATATTTTGTAGAAGGACTTGAAAAGCGTGTTTATTTACCTAAAAAAAAAACTAGGAATATTGTAAATCTAAACTCTTGTTCAGTGCTCCTTTTTTTATTTGCATGGTATCTTTTTGGGCCACTTAGTTGATTTCTCTGTTCAGATGACGGTGATGCGGTGAGCAGCTCCTATGAGTCCTATGATGAAGAGGAAGTGCCAAAGGGCAAGTCTGCAGCACAGCACCAATGGCCATCCACAGAAGCCTCCATTGAGCTAATGAAGGATGCAAGAATTTGTGCTTTTCTTTGGAGGAAGAAGTGGCTGGGACAGTGGGCCAAACAGCTGTGTGTCATCCGAGAAAATCGTCTCCTTGTAAGTGACCATGATCATTTTTTTTTCTATGCACTAATACATGAATAAATATCATTCATCGTAATGTTATTTTCTTTATATAAAGTGCTACAAAAGCTCAAAAGACCAGGCCCCACTGTTGGATGTCAGTCTAGTGGGCTGCAGTGTCATCTACAAAGAAAAACAGACTAAAAGAAAAGAGCACAAGCTAAAGATTATCCCCCAGGGTGGTGAAGCTATTGTCCTGGGCCTACAGAGCAAAGATCAAGCTGAACAATGGCTAAAGGTAAGGCTGCAGCCATTTCGGGTGTGAGAAAAGCATGTACTAAAATGGATTTGGTAACTCAGTGGTTAAGGTGTAATTTGTGACTAATAATTTTAGAATTGTGGGTTTAGTTTCCAGGACCACCAAGCTGGTTCTTGCTCAACTGCAGAGAAAGGCACGTAACACTTAACTGCTGAATGGAAAATTGTTAAAATGTAAATGGGTGTCTGCCAAATGCCAGAAAAGTAAATGTAAACATAAATCCTATTTACTTAGACTAAAGCTGTTTTGTTGTTGCTTTTTGTAGGTTATCCAGGAGATTAGTCCCAAATCTACTGACAGCGCTGATGTCTTCGATTTACTAAGACTCAATTGTACTAAGGTTTGTACTGAGATACTAGTTAATGCTTTTAACAGATACTAATGAATGCTTTTATTAAGAATTTACGTCATTCATGTCCAGTGTTTTTATTTTAATTATCCAATTAAATTTTAGTGGTGAAACATAACATGTTATTGCTTAATAGAAACACCAAGTAGAACCTGTTAAAAACCTTAGTGTCCAGCTGGGTCTACTTAGGGACAGTAAGTGCATTGTGGGTAAAACAATGTTTAATATTGATAGAACAGGCAAAACCAGCCATGATTTAAAGATAACAGCTTAATACAAAACAGAGCTATGAATTGTGTGGAACAGAAAGGATTTTGTAAACTCCTGTTTAAAACTGTTTGAGATGCAGTGAATGCTTTAGAGCAAAAGAATTTAAGAAAAATGTGGTTCGTTCAAACAAAATTATGTTCAAAAACCATTACCCACCCGAAGAATACCAGACCAAACATTTGTCACATAAAAAAAATGAAATTTGGCTGTGTAAAGCATGTTAGTGTAGTGTGAATGTTAATTGTCTTTTTACAGACGGAGCTTAGTGAGAGGCATCCCATAGTATCAGAGACCGGCAACAGTACAGACAGCCATGTCGAAAACATCGAGACTAAAGATGGTGAGATTTTTATAATTTCTCTCAATTACTGAATGCAACAGTTGGTCATTAAATGCTAATACTTCATTTTGGTTTAGTTAAGAGGAAATCTGGTGCTGGTCTGAAGCTGAGTAATCTGATAAACATTGGCAAAAAGAAGATTTCTTCTCTCGAGTGTCCTGAGAAGTGTGTGGATACATCAGGTAGATTAGTGCAAACATGCTGCTGTTTTCACTTAAAGCATTTGTAAATGACTACAAATCTCTTAGCTTTTTTGCTTTCTTCTTTATAACAGGCTATCTGAATGTCTTGGTGAACAGCCAGTGGCGGACACGTTGGTGTCTGATAAAGAATGGTAAGCTTTGGTTCTACGAGGATAAGGGCAAGTCGAAGGTTTCCCAGCAGCCTGTGCCTCTGGAAGGGTGTATGGTGCTACCTGACCCTAGCCCAGAACATCTTTACTCATTTCGCATACAAATGGATGGAGAAGAGCTTGCTACATTAGAGGTGATTTTAATTGTACTTGAGTCATTAAATGTCTATAAAACTATACCGCAGCCTGGGGTTTCTACATGATTTAACACATCTTTTGCACCCAAATTATTACAAACATAATACCACACGCTGTCTGGCAATGCGAAGAGGGTGTTGTCTATTTTAAAAGCCACAAATTAGCAATCGTTATGCTACATTGGTGTAGTGATTCAACGCTCTATATCAGAAAGCCTCACACTGTTGCAAGCCAATATTTATTCATGTGTTTGGAAAGTGACAGCTGATACCTCACCCAGGCTTTAAACTGATGCGCTTTATTGTCTAACCTGCTTGTGATATTACTGGATTTTCAGTCTGAAAATGCTAATGTCTGTGTGTTTTTTTCTTTTATGTAGAAATTTAGTGGAAAGATAAACATTTATTTCCTGTTTACATTAAATTCTTATACCCTAATTTACAAAACTTTCTCTTCCGTCACCTCTTCAAGGCTAAATCATCTGCTGACATGGGTCATTGGCTGGGACTGTTACTTTCGCAGACAGGAACCAGAACGGACCCAGAGGACCTCACCTATGACTATGTAAACTCTGAGAGGATATCCAGTATAGTCAATGCAGCCAAGACCTCCATGTAGTAAGCAGAGTTTTATTTTTTGCCAGCATAAATGCAAAAAATGTGTGGGTGTAAGCATGTGGTTTATTGTGGATATTTCCCTCTTCGTTAGCTTAATGCAGAGAAGATATTCAGAGCAAAACATGTACAGTGAAAGTCTCCTAACAAATAACGATGACCCTGATGACATATACGATGACGTGGCTTCCACAGAAAACGAGCAGGAGGTGAGTAACACTCCTATAAATCATTAGTGTTGTCTTTTTTGAGCATGATCATTTGTTCTGTTCCTCTTTTCAGATAATCAACTAAGTGTGTAGGTTTTTAACACTTAGGAAAAAGTAATGGGAGGGTCTGTGAATGATTAACCAGAATTCCATGTCCAGTCTGCTCTAAAACCTTCTGGTGTTTTAGGAAAATGTGAAGGATAATTAAATTGTTAACGATAAAAGTCTTTAGGACTCATTTGTAAAAAATAGAAAAACGTCAGTTTAAATGAGAGTGAATCAGAGTGAGTGTAAGGGTTTAATTTGTAGCCCATCAGCATCTATAAAACCATGTGCCTAAAGAAGTGTTCTTTTTATGATCTGTATACTTCTGTTTTTGCCATTTAGGAAAATCAAGATGGCAACAATAAGACTGTAATAAATCCGGAACAAGATGAAAAGGACAGAGTTTATCTGGACCTGATTCCTGTTCGCTCCTTCCTTCACACAAATTCAGGCCAAGTGTCCCCACATTCGTCTCCTACATCAAATAAAGAGTCGAGTCCAACTTCAACTCCAACTAAAATCAAACAACATGACTCTGCAAGTGAGGTAAAGACTAACAGACTTCCTATCTCTGATCTGTCCTAGTATACATTATAATTGATGTGAATGTGAGTGGATGTGGTTGTTAGTCTATGTGTGGGCCTGCAATGGACTGGCAACCTGTCCCTTGCTTTATGTGTGCTTCAGCAGACCACTGTGACTTTGAGTTCAGAAATAAGCAGGTATAGAAGATGAATGAATGAACAATAATATTTGTCTCTCTTATTTTTAGGAAGGTGTATTTGAAGAGTCAATTTATGAAGCCTTGTTACCTACACCCAGAGAACATTCTGATCCTCCACCCATTCCTCCACGATTGGATGTGGATCCCAGCACTTTCCCAAGTCCTCCTCTTCAGCCCCAACCACAGACCCATCAACCCCTTTCCCAGCGAGTCATCTTCCAAAGTAAGGAAGGCCATAAGAAGGGCTCATCTTTACCTTCACCTAACAGTCAATTACACAGTCAGCTTCTTGCAGCTTCACACACACCCCAAAGTCCCCCGTCTTCAAGAATAAGGGCTGCAAGTGCAGATCGAGTCCTTGACAGACTAAAGTCCCCTGCAGCAGGTAAGAACCCACATCAATATTAAGGAGCATTTTCCATATATAAGTATTTTACTATTTTCAGGTCATGTATTTTAAGAATTTGCTTTTACTAAAAAAATGATCAGATTTTGGACAAAGCAGAACTCTCCTCAACATTCTCTTCTGTGTAGGGTACTCGGGTACAATTGAGGTTAAATTAGGGAAGAACCGAACAGAGGCTGACGTGCGGCGCTTCACCGATGAGAAAGACCGGCTGGAGCGCGAGAGAGAGGAGGTCAAGACCACTCTGGCCTCACTGAGAAAGGAAAGAAGGGAAGTGAAAGAGGAGCTAAATTCATGTCAAGGTACATTAGCGCCATCTACTGTAATGAGGTCCCCTAAATTGGCTTTAAAATAAACAGATAATGAGCAGCAACAGTATGGGTAATCATAATTTAAAAGAATTTTTAAAAATGTACAATATCATTGACAACCCATATAATGTAATGTAATAAAAATAATGGAAACTTTTAACTTTGTTCCCTTTTTATTGCTATTTCACAGATCCTTCTAAACAAGCTGATCTGGAGGCATGTTTAAAGCACAAGGAGGAGACGTGCCGCCAGGCAGAGCAAAGAAGAGTAGAGGTGGAGCTCCGGCTGGTGGAGGTAAAAGAGAACTTAAAGAAGGTGGAGGCTGGACCCTTTACTCTGGGCACCACAGTGGACAGCATGCTGCTGGATTTGCCAGCGGTCAGTGTATTTATCATGATCAAGATCTGTACTTGAAATGTATTAGGACACCTGACCGAAGCATCCATATGTCTTTTATAAAGATCCTATTTTAGAGGTATTCTGACTCATAAAATATTCTCTACACCTTAAATTTTTTTACAAGACATTTTACAAGACATTTACATATACAGTATGGGGTTATGGGCTCGGAGGCGTAGCAGTGGTGTTGGGAAATAAACCTAGGTCCTTCAGCTCAGCAGGGGTGGCTTAATAGTTACAGTGCTAAGTTGTTGATGGAAAGTCCAGAAAGACCTGGGTTTAAACGCCACCACTGCCAGTTTGGTACTGTTTGCTTCTTTAGCAAGACCCTTAACCCTTCGTGCTCCAGGGGCACTATATCATAGGTGACCCGGAACGCTGACCACAGATTTGCCACAGATTTAGCTGTGCTGTAAATTTTAACAATAAGCTGTCCAACACCTAACTAAGCTACTTCTTCCCATTCTCCCATGCTTTAATTGTGTGCAATTGACTTTTGGATAAGATAAATGTACTGGTGAGGTGTCCACAAAATGTTGGCTGTATATTGTATTTCTTTTAGTTACTATAATCTACAAGTACAGTCTTCTGTACTTTGATGTGATTACTTTAATTTTTAGCCCAAGATCACCACTTCTGCTCCTATTAATAACGGTGAGTCCTCACCTGTTAACTCGGCAACGGCCCTGAAAAATCGACCGCTGTCAATCATGGCATCCAGCAAAGGAAATGTACTGCAGAAGGCTAAGGTGAGAGATTTAGGTAACATTAATGTAAATATTTTTAATCACTCTTGCTGTGTATCACAGACCAGATAACAAAGAATAGTGGTGATTAGGTACAAGAATATTCTGTGAGTAGGTTTCAGGTTGATTTAGGTTGATATACTGTATCCGCCAAATATGTCATTACTTTATGATTAACCAAAATGTACAGGTGTGTATTAGGGCATTTACCCACATATATGCCCACTGGATTATTATCAATTATCAACACATGCCTATTCTCTGCGGGGTCAATAAGCTTTACCCGTATCAGTTCTTAAAAAATATATATATATATATATATTATAATAACACTTGGACCAAAGTATATTTCCTTCTGAACCTTACAATGATTGATGAATGATTGACACAAATACTGTCTGTGTGTCTGCACAGGAGTGGGAGAAGAAATCTACAAACTAGTAAAAAACACAAGCAGAACAACAAGGATGCCAACCCAGAACTATGCAACGCCTATGCGGGCTTTAAGGTGTACTTTGGCCTTAGCAATAAGAGAAATCAGCTTTTTTGACCTCCTTTGTACTCCTTACTCACCCGCCACCAGGCAATATTTCTACTCGCGCTACTCTTCAAGTGAAAGACTGCGAAAAAGTCCTTTCATGCACAGGTGGCCGAGCATAGGCAAACCAGCTGTCCCCCTGAGTTTAGTCAACAACCAATTCCACTGGACATTGTTGAATTAATCTATTTAAGTATTTTATATAAAAAAGGGAGGAATTTCATATTTTGCATATTTTAATAATGTTTTTAATTTTATTTTATAACAATAAAGAGTACATTATGAAAAGTATGTTTTTTTCAAATACAGCTTAGAAACAAAAGCATATAGTTATCAATGTGGTGCAGTCTAGACTAGAGCTCAAATTCATGGATGCGGGTAGCCTAGATGTAAATACATTCCAAACAGAGCTGTCTTTTATTTGACTGTATACAGGATAAAACATGCTTTAAAAAAAATCAATAAAAATATTTTTTTTTTAAACAGATTCCGTTTTTTAGGACAGCCCCTAAGTGCTGTACATATTGTAATAGTACATTCCTTTCTACATAAGCAGTTTTCTCCAGCAGATGGCACTAGATGTCACGTATATCATTTGCTCATGTGTTACAAAACAACTGACTAAAAAAATTCTTTTTACGTTTTCTATTAATATTCATTACACACACAGATCATGTATCGTGTATAACAATTTTTTTTTAATCAGAGCTGCATTAGAGATAGGACTAATAGAAAACATGGCAGTGTAATATAGGTGATGGCTGCTCCAACTCTGTCACTGTAGGTGTAATGATATGTTTAGTTCTCTTAAGTAATGATAATAGAGTCTGTGCTGAATATGGGCAGCAGAGAGATTGAAGATCCGTTATCTCCAGTTTCCTGTAGTCGAGAGCTTATAGTAAGCTTTCCCAAAGTGAAAAAAAATACCCACCTCACCTTTATCTTTCCCTTTTCTTGTTTAGCAAACTAAAATGTAAGTATCATGGAATCACCTGGCTTTATAGGTCCTATGACTAATCAGCTAGTTGCATGTCTCTTGCGGTGTTCTTTGTAGCGGCGCCGCAGCTCTTTCACATTTTTCCTGTGGCGACGTCTCAATGCTGAAGGTCTTGGGAGATCTCCTCGAGAGGGCGGCTGTCTGCTTTCTGAAGAAAATCACACAGTATGTAATGGATAAATCATGACTGCTATTAACCTATATAACGTACCATAACAAATATTAACCATAGTACTGTAGTGCAATTAAATCATATTAAATTATTAGCCAAGCCAATATATGTCAGATGTAAAAACTAAAGTAAAGGGTTATGGTGGTACAGACGTGTCTCGCAGTGTGGTCCCTCCCATCCCTGGCATTCACATTTGTAGCTTCTATTTCGTAGGACACACACGCCGTCATTCATACAGGGGTTGGGCTTGCACAGGTTCACAGGCTTCTTTACATCTGCAGAAAGAAATAACGTGTTCAAGGTGTTGAACTGGTAATAGTAAGAATTAAACTGGTAAATTCTCCCTGAGAAAGCTGTGCAAAATAAATTATTTTTAGTTGCTCTGGATAAATGGATTTTTTTTGTATTGTTAAGCAATTTATTGGACACACAATTAATTATATTAAGTGTAGTTACTTAGCTTGTTGATTTGATACTAACCACCATCAGTGAACAATATTTTTGCTGTAAAAAGTAAATTGGGTATAAGAGCATGTTATAGGATTTTTAAATTCTGTCACTGCTATATGGAAAACCTGTTGGTAAAAGAAAAACACAATTTCTGTAGCTAGAAACTGCAACTTCTGGTTGCATAAATAAAAAAAATAAAAAATTGTGCACAAACTGTTTAATCTTAAACCTACTTGTAGGTTTATCTAATTAATTAACTATTAATTAGTAAATTACAAAAGCAACTGTAGATCGTTCTCTGAGCAGGTTATGTACCGTCCTTGATAAATGTTATTCCTGCCATGTTTATATATAGTGCTTTTAAAAAACTGAAAAAAATTTACTGTTCTTTACCTGCACACACCATCTGCACCAGCACATCCTCGAAATACTTCAGGTCCTCAAAAAAGGGTACAGTGACAATGTGATCTTTAGAGCCAGCAATGCGCAATAGATGTTCCTGCTGCACATCTCCAGTGCCGATTACGAACACAGACACGCCGTCGTCCCGGATCTTTTGAGCCGGCACTGCTGCATCTTCAGCCCCTGTGCCATCTGTCAGCACCACTATGACCTTGTGGACACCTGGCCGTGCCCCTTTGGCCACAGTCAGACTATGAGAATGCACATAAAGCAGAGCTGAGCCAATAGAGGCCTTTCCGCCCAAAAAAGATACCTCTTCCACAGCTTTGAGCACAGCAGAGCCTGAAGCATGAGCATCCAGATCAAACATTGAGACAGGTGACCGGCTGTACACCACCAACCCTATTTGTGTCAAGTCACGGTTTATGTCAAAGTGCACAGACGTGCTGCGTACAAACTCCTTCATGTAAACAAAGTTGTCCTTTCCAACACTTCCTGCACCATCTAGAACAAAAACCAGGTCTACTGCCTGAGCCAGACAACCTGGAAAATACAAACCTTTAATCAGTAGCAGTTAATATTGTAATAGCCATTGAGGTATGTGAGGCGAAAAAATTACTTTGTGATTTTCTAAGTTTTGACGAAAAATGACAAACAAACATGGAGGTAAAAAGATTTTGCTTTGTGGGTATTTTGCCGCTATGGGGACAGGAAAACACGCATCAAAGGGAACATGTACCATTAAATCTTGGGTGAGAACTTTTTTCTCTTATACAAGGCATTGAAAATGGACCGTAGATTGGTATTCTAAACCTTAATACCATAAAATAATCTGTAGAGGGAGCTAAAGATTCCAGTTTCCAAATGTCAGTCACAAAACCTTTATGAGTTGAAGATGATCCTCAAAAGAGTTTGGGACCTCCTGAAATGTGCAAATCAGGTAGCCATCTACAAGAACATCTAAGCTTTGTGACAAGTACAGATGTGTTTAAGATGTGTTTTTCTGCTCAAATCATTTAACCCTCACCCTATTAATAAGCAAATAAATATAATAATTAAAGACAGAAAGGGAAGTGTCTAGCTCACAGAGAAGCTAAAATACACTCCTGTATAATGTATAATGAAAGATTGTATTAAAAGAACAGAACACACTGTCAATACCCTGGCTATCCACACTGCAAATCTTGGCTCGAAGATCTGGAATCTTTGTATTCAGTCCATCAGGCAAACTGTATGTGATGGTGCGCTGAGAGTTTCCTGTAATGTTGTTGAGCTCAGCCTTCATCCTTTCAGGTCCCAAGCCAATGATGAAGATCTCTCTGTCTCTAGCATATTTAGCAGGTTCAACTACAGCATCAGCAGATGGGGTGCCAGTGATAAGTACCACTATACGAGGCAGGTCATCTTGAACATCAGCAAACACAGGAGCACTTTGGAAGCCATGTCTTGTGATATAGTGTAGTGCATGGCCAGTTTTTGCATCTCCTTTTTGGTATTGGAGAGAGTCCACAGCCTGGAGCAGCTTCACTGGGTTGCGATGCTGTCCGATCTTAGCTTCGACCTTCACGTCGCTGCCATATTGGGCCAAGCCAATCTTTACAGGAGTGTCTGAACTTAGAACTGTCTGTACAAAGCGTTTCAGAAAGGCCTTGAAGCGCAGGAAACCCTCCAGAGTTAGACTATTAGAGCTCTCAACCAGGAAAAGCACATCCACAGAGCAATCCAAGGACAGCGCAGGAGCTGGAAGACAGGAGGATATTATTTAAGCATTGACTGATGTGAACTTGGGTCCCATGCTGAGCACAAAACGACAGTGATGTCACATACTTAGAATAGCATTCTGTGTTAATTTTAACCCTCATATCTAAAATCTGAAACATAATATTATGTTCAATGGTAAATAAGATCAAATACATTTTTTCCACTTATCTTATTAAGGATGCAGTTAACAATAACAGTAATCTTGGGACAAAAAAAACCCCAAATCTCTTGGGGAAGAAAAGTAAAATCAAAACAGAGTCTATTAGTTAGCTTTAATGGTTCAAGAAAAGAATAAGGCTGGGGTGGTCATCGCTTTCTATATGACCACACCATCATTTATTCTTAGATTAGAGAAAAGTGTTGACTGCTTTTATTAATGTCATTCATAACCTTGTCTTCATTCAAGGTAGTTTCTCATACAAAGACGCATAACCTTATATTTGTCTTTAAAACAACATGTGTCTGTGTGAAAGAAAGAGAATAAGAGAGAGAGCGAGACAGAATGATATGTACAAGACAACGCCCCGGTTTCAGTTGCTTAGATTTGTTTCGGGTTAAAAGGGTTACAAGGTCGGTTGTGTATAATTGCATAAAAGCAATTATAGCAAAGAGTGGGAGTACTTCTCTTGTGGATCAGGAAGAACATAATGCCCTAGAGTATATTTCAGTCAAGCATGACCGAGTCGGATATCTGACCTTGACAATAACAGAAACTCCTTACTGCCTGCCTAAGTAAATCAAAAGTACACACTTGTACTTGCAATACAGTTGATAATCCTGACGGTTGCCAGATACTAAAAGTAGATCAGAAACCGATTCAGTGGGTTAAAGAAAAAATATAAAAATTAAGCTTACCACAGTTGGGGTCACTTCCGTAGCCTGGAGGACACCGACAATGGTATTTCTCCAGCCCTTCAGACATGCACGTCCCACCATTCTGACATGGCTGGGAATCACAAGGATCTAATCCAAAAAGGAATTGAATGAAATGTACTCCTGTACAAACACTTCAAAAATACACATTACAATACCTTCCCCGTTCTTAGATATTTCAAAAGAGTTTATCACATCTTACCTGTGCAAACAGTTCTGTGACATACTGTGGAAAGTAGTTTGTAAGCATTGGTGTATCTGTAACATAGAAATTAATAACAATTTTACGCCTTTGTTTAGCGATAATCTTAAATCATTCTTTTCACTGGATACATTCTATGCTGCCTTATGATCTCAAGCATGTCTATAGGTTTCTGCAATTTACTCACCTTCACAAATCAGACCTTTTTTCTTCACCTTGGCCTAACTGTATCTTTAATAATTATCTGTCTATCTGTAATAATTACTCGCCTGACAGCAAGTAGGTCCTGGTTTCGATTCCTGTTTGCATGTTCTCCCCGCACTTGTGGGGTTTACTCTGGCTTCTCTGGTTTCCTCTTACAGTTCAAAAACATGGACATTAGGTTGATTGGTGATTCTTAATTGCCATAGTAGTGAGTGTGAGTGTGTGTGGTTGTTCAAAGGACTGGCAACCTGCCAGGGAAAGACTTCATCAGTGACCCCAAGTTAGAATGAAAGAATAACTTATATATTTACTTACTGTTTTCTTCAAACTACTTATGTTTTAAAAGAAATATACAGAAAAGATATAATAAGATACAAGATATAATAAAATAAATATAGTGTTTATTTATATAAAGTAGATAAATATAGGGAATGTTGTAACTCAGGGTCATCGGGTTAGCTGGAGCCTATTCTAGTGCACATATTGCGAAAGGCAGGGGTACACCTTGGAATAGGCGCCAGTCAATCGTAGGGCCACACATAGTTGAACAACCACACAGGTTTACACTATGGACAATTTAGAATCACCAATTAACCTAATGTACATGTTTTTGGAATGTGGGAGGAAACCGGAGAACCTGGAGTAAACACAAGCAAGCGCGGGTAAGAAAACATGCAACCTCTGCACAGAAAGACTCCTGCCCAGGAATCGAACCCGGGACCTACTTGCTGTGAGGTGACTGTGCTAACGACCTACTTGCTGTGACACCGCTTTACAAAAAAATTTGGGTTATCTTTCATTTTCCAAAGATAAATTAATGCTTCAGTTACTGTAAAAAAAAGGTCTAAATTTAAGACGAATTCCTGGAAGGTGGCAATAATTTAGAATCTGACTATCTATTTACATAGAAAGAGAAGCATGTAAACAGGTCATTTTCTGATAGGAAACCGCGCTTGCCTGTAATAGGGGCATAATGAGGTATATGGTAAATTGCTTTTTGATCCTTTCCAGCACATAAAATTGCCCTGTAATTCTTTGATTGTCTCCAAAGTTTTCCGTGTACAGGGTAAGGACTCCACCTGGCAACCTGCAGACATACATACAAATCACTAACTCTCAGGAAGCACAAAGGAGAATGGATTACAGTTAGTGGATGCGTCAGACATTAATGTGTACCTGAGGGAATGGCACTGCAGACAGAGGAGGTGGATAGGCTGGTATACAGTCCGTTCACAGTATCACTAAAATGCTCGGCGAAAAAAACATGGCTCTCTGTGGGATTGCTGGCCAGAGAGTAGAGCTCTTCCCATCTGAGAGAAGAACAACAAAAAAATTAGTTAATGTAGGAAACTGGCCTCCCACCAGAATGTGAAAAAAAAAAAAAAAAAAAAATCCCTCTAGAAATATATATAATGTGTCTCTTATATATACGAGGGAGAATCAATGTTTCGGGACATGCCAACAAATAGAAACTTTCTAATAGATGTATTTGTGTACAAGTTCGTGGAGACCTTGCAAACTTCTTTACCAAACTGTTGCCTCAAAGTTAAAAGTACCCTTTTTTTGTATCAGAGGTCCCAGTGTATATGAACTGGGTACATTTAACTGAGCTAAATCCTTGTGGAAATATCCAGTCACGCTGTATGATATTACTTGCTAAGCATTATAGGAATGGACAAAGCTTTACTTTACATAGACAGCAGATGTGCTGATAGATTTGTGACAACATGGCAGTTCAGAGACAGGTGGGATGCTATAACGATATACTGTAGAGGGTGTGGGGGCGGTATTCGCTGGAGGCAGAAAATTATCTGGAACAGGAAGTAAAAATGTATTTACATTAACTTAAGAACAACCAATCTCTCTCTAGGGTCTTTTTGTGATTTTTAGCTGAAGCATGCAGAGCCAGGTTTTACGGCCTTTTGTCAGCATTGTCACCAGGGCGTGTCTCAATAGACATGCCTAGTGTTGATACAGTTTGGCAGGTGGAGAGCACAGATGTTCCATTATAAATTTTTGCAGATGATGATATAATTCCTTTTTTTTTAGATGTGTTGTACATAAATCAGAATGTAGGATTTTACATTTTTCAACTTCATATCCTTATATTAACTATTCATTCATCTTCTTTACCCGCTTATTCCCGAATCCGGGGTCACGGGGGTCTG
>JAOTQW010000041.1:7184063-7195241 GCA_026260075.1 Sisor rabdophorus | reverse complement strand
CCCTGCGATGGACTGGCGATCTGTCCAGGGTGTACCCCCTGCCTCTCGCCCAATGAGCGCTGGGATAGGCTCCAGCATACCCCCGTGATCCTGGAAAGTTCGGGAATAAGCGGGTAAAGAAGATGAATGAATGAACTCAGCTGTCATTTATGTTTCCCTTCCTTTTTGAGAAAAACTTCATGTCGGGTTCATAAGTGAGTAAGATGTATGTAAAAGAAAAAAAGTACAGCGAATATGATGTACAAACACAGGAGTAATAGTCGGAAAGATTGGTGTAACATGAGCGTTATTCATACATCAGTTCATGCACACATTTTAAAGACCAGAGTTCATTCTGTCATTGTGGCTTTGCAATATGGCAAATCAGCTTTAAGCTTGCACTCTCATCTCGCTTTTACGAGAGTCACAGCCAGTCATGCCTCATTCATTAATCAAGTCTTGTATTAAGACAGGAGAACAATAATTACACTCAACATCAGATCCACCGTCATTCTCAGGACAACAAACTGTGAGAAGGAAATTAAACGGATCTGAAGTTGTCTTTCTTTTAGTTGGGAAATGAGATAAGTACTGTAATTTTATCACAGAATACCTCCTGACCTCATTTTTAATAAACAGGTCTTTGTGTTAAAGAGCACTCTGGCAAATCCTATTCCTTTTTGTTAAAATTAAACTGAGCAAGTTGTGATACTTTGGATTAATTCATGAAGCCACAATAATGTAAATCTTTATCTTTCCTCTGTATTAGTGGGAATAAATGGCTCTTTTGTTTCTCTAAAAACACAAAAGCTGTGAAAAGTAACATCAAACTGCTCTCGTAGTACCAGCCTCTGGAGCAAGATTTCATTATGTCTTGATTTTCATCAGGATATGGAAATACTGCAAAACACTTTAAATGAACCATAAAGAGATGCTTTGAAAATAAATCTTACCAGGGGGTCCCTCTCCCCTCCGACTACATGCTTCACAGCACCATCACTCAGGGAAAGGCTGCGGATGGTGCTGCTCTCGCTGTCTGCGATAAAAAGGCAACTCCACGGCTGTTCGGGAGCACCAGCGAGACCTGAGGGCTGAGCCAGACCAGCTTTATGAGGGTACGCGTTATTCCTGTTCTCTTCATTTCCGCTGCCTGCAAAGCGCACGCACTCGCCTTTTTTATACTTACTGCAATCACATAACAAGGAAAACAGGGATGATGACAAGTAGTGTGATGTTTAGAATGCCTGCACAAAAACAAACTCTATTCTTTTTTTAAACATGTGAATACAAGGTCTGACAACGATATATTTAAAAGGTTGCAACCTCCATCTACTACAATCTGTAAAAGATTATATAAAAAGGTAAGCTTATGATCTTTTTTTAAGTTTTGAGGCACACTGTTTTCCCTCACAACAATGCAACAGATATGAGCGTTTTGTTTGAAGACTGTATACCAATACCATATAGTTATGCTTTGGGTATTCTGAAAACAAACCAGTCAAACATAGTATACAGACGTGTAAGTTTGCATAGCCTTAGAAGTAAATAAATAAACAAACAAAACATTTTTTATAGCATAGAATGATTGACTACCGGATTGTGATCCAGTTGCAACTTTTTCATGCAATTATTATAGAATTTGTATTTAAAGTAATAGTGATAGCTCAGCGGTTAATTTGTTGGATTGCTAACTGGACAATCAGGGATTTTATTTCTAGCTCCCACTGCTGTATCCCTGAAAAAAGCCCTAAATTGTAGATATAATAAAAGAAAATATAAGTATGAATAACGGTGTCTGCCAAAAGCCGTAAATGTAAATCAGGCTTTTAATATACAAGCGTATACAATTAATTTCCAAAATAATCATCAAATGTTTATGTTTACTAGAGAGTTATCATTATTCAGACATTACCAACATACCACAGCCACATATCACAGCACAACATATTTCCCGGAGAATGACATCATACTGGTGCCATGTGTGTGGTCATGTCCCTACCCGACCGACAGGGAACAGCTTACCTTCCTTTGGGCAGCTTCCCATCTTCTAGGAACAGAGCCCAGATTTGATGCGTCCCTGCCATTGCAATCCACAACACGTTATCCTCAGGACCACCTGTGATAAAACATGCACACACACACAAATAGTTGATTTTTATCTTAAAATACAGTGAAAAACCATCGTAATTGGTCTACCAAGTTAATTGACCTGTATAATTTAAAAAAAAAAAAAAAGTCCTGTCTGACTTATTGCATTTGGCTTAATTTTTGATAAAAATGGCAAGAAAGCACAGAACAATAGCACACACACCAATGAGTTAAATTATTCAGGCTTTTATGAACAGCGGTTTTGTAGCACTAAAAATGCACATCCTTGCAGCACACAAACCCAACCTTAGTTTAATACTGTGCCTATTCATTCCCTTTATAAAACCCACACACTCTGTTTAGGAACACAGCAAGCGTTTTTGTGTGTGTGCGTGTGTGTGTGTGTGTGTTTGTGTGCGAGAGAGAGAGATTGGACAATTAGGGCCATTGCACTGATATCTAACAATAGCCAGCTAATGTTGCAGTTTTATCTAAGGTGATTTCAGCTGGCTCAAGGCCCAGTACATGCATTAACAGCAAAAAAAGACAGAGAGAAACAGAGAAACCAAACCAAGGATGACATCTTTCTACTTGTAACTTTCAAAATAATAAAAAAGTAATAACATTAATATTAGAATACAAAAAGAAAATATTGAGCCAGGAAACCAATCAAATGTAAAATAAACAGTATATATTAAAATAAAATGACATTAGTGGCAATAAAGATGAACTGTTACTAACGTTTATACATAGACCTGCATCATAAAAACATCACAAAACACAACAAAAAGAAAAGGAATGAATTTATTATTCACTATGAATTATCTATAATTGCAGCCATCTAGCGTTTCGCAGTACAATACAAAACGATTAGCCTTGTGCAAACAGCATAACTAATATATTATGTCTAATATACACTTAATAATGTCCTGTACAAAAAAAAATAAAAATCAACCGAAGGGGACACAATTCAATTAATGCTCCCAAGGCCCATTCTTTTAATACCCCAAAGTGTTTTATTTCTTTGCAGTACAATAACGTAACTATTGCCAGATTTGGTTCAAGTCTTTCCTAGGCATGGCAAATCTTTTGTGCAAGTGCTAATTACGTGCAATTATTAAAATTGACTACGGCTGATGTAAAAGTCTCTTACAATTCTCAAACTTTGGTTAACATTATGGGCTCAAAATAAGCAATATTAAGATAGTCTGTATTAATTAAGATCATAGTAAGATCATAGTAGTCAGAACAGTCATATTACAATGGCCATAATAAATATTCAAAATACAAGGGACAAAAAAAGGGGAAAAAAAAGAGATAAATGCTTAAAACAGCACTGCATGTCCTTAAGATCAGCCTACAGCAAAGAAACAGCTGACTGAGGGGAAGAAACAATTGATCAAGCACAACAGGGGCCATAAATGCACTTCGAACAGTCCCACAGACCCAAAGACTTCTTAATCACCGAAAACTGCGAGGGCTTCCGTTCCATTGTGTATTCATTATCTAATATGATTTAAAAAAAAAAAAAAAAAAAAAAACCAAAAAAAAAAACAGCACGAAAAAAACCCAAACAGCCATAGATTTCTGCCTAGTTCAAAAGTACAAGCCGCATTTCCAGACGCGTTATTGATTTCATCTCGCTCCAACAACAGTGACCTGAAATTTACGGAATGCCATATAATTCTACACATTTAACTCATAGATCCCGCTTGTTAAATGTTTTCTAAATGTTCATGTTACAATTATGGGTGGCACGGTGGCGTAGTGGTTAGAGGTTCGCCTCACAGCAAGAAGGTCCTGAGTTCCATTACCGGGCATCTGTGTGGAGTTTGTATGGTTTCTTTATATGGTTAGACTTGGTTGGCAAGTCTAAATTGCCTATTTTAGTGAGTGTGAGCCCATGCATTTGTTTATCTATGTGTGCCTTTCACCCCATGTGCGCTGGGATAGGCTCCAGCAAACTCCTGTGACCCCAAGTTAGGGAATAAGTGGGTATAAAAGATGAATGTTATGATTTTTTAAATCTCACAGCTATAAAATGTCAGCCAAATAAATTGTGTGGTTTGCTTAGAATCGTTTATACAATCCTTTAAACAGGACAGGTTCTGATTAAAGCATGGGGTTGCCCACAAGCCTTTCTGATCTCGACAACTTGATTATCCAAATGGCTGCTGCTGTTAACATATAGACTACTAGCGGTTTACACGTGGGTTGCTCCAAACAACAAGTCTGTTTTAGAAGAACAGAGGTCAACTTTTAAGAGACTAAGCAACACAAAAGACAAATATGGTATCAACCACCAAAGCCACAGAGAAATTTTTAAGGACTTCAAAAAAGGGAACTGATTTGAAGAGGCAGATGGGACTTATAAAGAGACAATGCTAGAGTGAACACGATAAATAAAATAAAAAATACCAGATAAAATTGCTCTTGGCAGAATAATAAACTTGGGCTTTACATGATTAATACTGAGAAAAAGATTGCGTGATTGCGACTCGTGTGTGGGGAAAAAACTGTACAAAGTAGCAGCAGCAGCAGATGCATGAATTAGGTTGTGTGTTTCCTTGACCACTTAATTACCCTGTAATATCCAATGATCATACTAACATAAAATGACAATTTTTTTAATTAAATGCATGACTTCACACACTTCATGAAGGTCAGCTTGTTTTCTCCTCTGCTCAATCATGCCCATTTACCTCCATCAATTGGATCTGATGTTCCTTAACTTCAGGTAAGAAATAAACCTAAACCGACTTTTACTTGGCTGGCGCTGTAGCATGTCGCTGAAGCGCTTCGGAGACATGAGTTCAATTTTTGTTTAATTTGTTGGGGTTTTATCTTCTTGGTGTTCCACTGAATAAATAGTTGAACAGTGTTAACTATTTTTTTAGCAGACACCAATATTGCTATTTCATTACTTGTGGGTCACTTGTATTTTAAATCTATCTTTGAATTTTTATAAACTATTGGGAAATACATACAATTTGGCTGTAAACAAAGCTTGCAGCCAAAACTAGTCTTAGAAAAGTCATAGAAATGACAATGTCTAAATGTAATACATTACATTACATTTCGTGCTTCCACTGCTGGGCCCTTGAGCAAGCCCTTTTGCAGGTCACCCTGGATAGGTGCATTTACCTTATGTAGCGCAATGTAGTACATATTAAAGAACTCGAACGAATTTAATATGAAACAAAAACACTCATAATGATAACAGTACTATGCTAGGTTGTATCGGTCAAAACAAGTAGCATTAAACACAATACATGTCATACCTATGTCCATACCATGAAATGTGTTACGCCCAATCAAATTCTGCTCAGTGTCTTACAAAATGTAACGTCTGGTATATACTACAGGGCATTTAGACCACTAAAAATAACCTAATTTCAAGTTCAAATTACAAAGGAAGGTATACACTTCATTTAATAGACCAATGTGATCTAGTCTTACCCGTTATGTGGTGGGAATACATCTAACCATTGTAATAAGAAGCAGGAATAAGTCAATATTAGATACATTTACTCCTATGGGCAATTTAGAATCATCAATCAACTTAATGTACATGTTTTTGGACTTTTACCGGGGTAAACCCATGCAAGCACAGGGAGAACATGCACACTCTGCCAAAAAAAAAAATCCCTCGACCGGAACCTGAATATTCCTCACCTGCTGTGCCAAGGACTACGTCCCAGGGGGAACTGATCGGCTGCTGAAGTCCCATTGCTCCGCCCTCTTTATCAGTGCCCTGGATGCCGAGGCCAGCTAAAGTTATGACTTTTTTTTCTGAAAGGTCGATCTGACGGGGAAAAAAAAAAACAGACCTACAACTCAGCGGGACTGTTCTGCTGAAGTCAGAGAAGTAGGTCAAAGACTACAGCTGCAGTGCATAGCTTATGATCCACTTACCTTCCTGATGAGGTGATTCTCAGTGTCAGCCACATACACACTGTCGCCTTTTAGGAAAACACCTTGAGGAGAATTAAACTGTGCCTCGGACAGATCACCATCTTGCTTTCCACTTTCAGGCCCTGCCATAAAAAGAAAAAGACAACTCAGAAAATCTGAGTTTGGTTTCTATAGGGCAAATATCAATTTCCAACAAAAACATTAGGAAGAAACAGTTTAACATTACCTACCCCCTACACAATATAAAACCTGTCCAGTGTTGGACACCACTAGAATCCTGTGGTGCCCTGTATCTGCAATGGCCAGGTTCCTGCTATTGGGGTCCACTGCCACTTTCCCAGGGAATGAGAGGATAGAAGCTGGTAACGACTCTTTGTAGAGCTTTTTCCCCACATCATGGTCTTTAAGCAAGCCCTGCTCTCCATAGTACTTCAGAGCAGCAGCGGTGAACAGGAAGAGACGATCTCGGTGACCTTCGCCCACCAGTGAGAACAGCAGGTTTCCTCTTGGCCCCAGAATCACCAGGGTGGGCCAGCAGGACACTTCTAACTCATGCCACAGTCGTGCATCCCTGTCGTTTACCACTGGGTGAGTGATACCATACCTCAACACGGCACTGCAAATGTTCTGCAAAACCTTCTCGTTGGGAAACTTAGCAGAGTGAACACCTAGCACCACCAAGCCATCTTGAAAAGAAAAAAAATAAGAAAAGAAAAGGCAAATAAAAAAATTATCAAATTATAGAACCCAACGAAAGCATAAACCTATTGTTGACCTGGGGATAAATGGTTTCTGAGTTCCCGAACTGAAAAATGAGCACAGCAAGCAGTCAGAATACATACACACACACAGAGACTACGAATCTGCTGACTCTGCCACCCTGTGCAACATCACCACTATTAAATAGCCAGAGGCTACATTTTCTAAAGAAAATAAGATAGGGGGTGTTTGTCAAACGCCTATTCAGATCCTTGCAACAAAGCACACTGTTCTTACTAAAGTTAGTGAAGGCAGAGGGAATTAGATTTTCCTTTAGATGCCTGCAAGTCTAAAAGGTTAATAAATAAATATTGAAGCAACCAAAAAGAAAAAAAAAAAAAAAGGTCTTATAGCTTATGTTCTTTTGCTACAAGGAGAGAAGCTTTCATAAAAAAAATGCATGGATGCGTCATGCGTTGATGGATTTTTCATTCAATCTTTGTATAAAATCATACTGTTTGTCTAAGCTGTCTGTCAAATTTCTTCCTCCATTGACATGCGTTTTTTTTCAACCAGAAAGTGCACTTTTTATCCAGAGTTTAGAAGGGCTTATTAAATAAAATTGGTTTTATTCTATTTTGATCATTGAATTGTCACAAAATATTAAAGTTCAAATGTAAAAATTTTTAAGGGAATGCATAATTTTTTATTTTTTAAAAACATACCTGCAAGCCGGGACGAAGGTTTACTGAACGAACAGAAAGTTCATAATTAGCTATGGGTACATTTTTTAAAATCAAACGAAGAGTAAATATTTCTAATAT
The DNA here is from genome assembly GCA_026260075.1 of Sisor rabdophorus. NCBI lineage: Eukaryota > Metazoa > Chordata > Actinopteri > Siluriformes > Sisoridae > Sisor > Sisor rabdophorus. The sequence continues at coordinate 7,187,736 of JAOTQW010000041.1, read as the reverse complement.
AATGGAACATTATTGCCTCACAGCCAGGGGGAAAAAAACTCCTGAGCAGTCTGGCAGAGCAAGCTTTACTATGGTGACTTTTACCCGATGGCAGAAGCTAAAAGAGATTGTTGAAAGGATGGGTAGTGTTAGGATGCTGGTAGCTTTGTTGTAGCATCTTTCTACTGCTTAAAAAGCCACGCCCCTTAAATGTCCTCATTAAATTCCTATGTGAAGCCTTTTGTACAGTTTCAAGTCTAAGTGTTTGTATGTTTATGATTGAGCATGTACTGTGGCACCTGTGAGACACAACATTTTTTACACTATCTGTCCACAGAGAATGGCAATATATTTTTTATCTGGTTTCTCTTTCCTTCAAGTAAAATGTCAACAATGACAGTGTAAAACCCAACAACTAATAATGTGCATCAGCAGTTTTTTTTCCCTTCATGTCAGCAGTTAAGAACTGTAGTAGGTTTCTAGGTTGTTTTCCCTTTTCTTATCACATTTACTTGACCTAAATAACCATGTTTATATGTATGCCCCCCACACACACAGCAATACTATGGGGTTTTGATTAAACCTGTAGTTGGATATTTACACCAATTTCAACAAAAGAGCTGTTAAAAGTAGGGATAAAGAGGAAGCAGTAACGGCAGGGGTATGTTCTGATCACTTGTAACGGAATGTACCAAAAGCTGTGCCAGCAATGTACTGTAAATTCTGAGATATGGCAGTAAGCAGGATAAAGCCTATGTGGCTTGGCCCAACTTCTTCCTACAAAGAGGGTAATGATAGAACACTGACAGCTAGGGCTGATAGCACCATTCATAGAGCAGCTATAATAAGCCACATGCCAGCAGATCAGTGTCCCTAGCCATTTGACTGCACTATATAATATTTTCAAAGGCTCAACATAACCAGAGTAAAGTTACAAATGAGTTAAAATGTCATTTTACAATTAATAGGTACACATTTGTTTATTTAAAAAATTGACCTAGCATTTAAAGCAGGTTCATTTTGTAATTTTAGAGGCATGAGTGATTCTGTTTATCACTGTTTAAAATCTTCTCCTCAACAGAGCTTGTGAGACAGCATCTGAGCTTGTGATGCCATGAATTGCTGTATGGTTTATCTAAGTGAGCCTTATTATAGCCAGGCATGTAAATGATACTGCTTCTCTCAATGATACAGAGTACATGAATAATATTAAGAAGGAAACAGCACCACTACTCCTCAGCTGGTAAACGTAGCAAAAAAAAAAAGGTGTTTTCTTTTATTCATATATCTTCTTTAATCACTTTTTTTCTCTAATTAGGGGTCACAAGGGTCGGCTGGAGCTTGCATGTTTTCCCCCATGAAGTTAGGGCGCTTACTGCTTCCTCCTTACATGTACATTAGTTTAATTGGTTATTCTAAAATGCCTATAAAAATGAGTGTGGCCCTTTGTTAGAGTGGTGCCCTGCCAAAGATGTACCTCTCCTGCCTTTCACCCTACAGAAAGCTGGGATGAATCATGTAGAACAATAAAAAATATATATTCTACTACATATGGAAACTTATGTGACACTCTGTGTATAAATAACTATATGTAATAACCATATTTTATATAATGCAACATACAAAAAGTCTACCAATTAAATTGCTGCTTGATCTGACATGACTGACTCACATTTGTCCCAGGGTGCTATTTTTGCTTAAATGGAAAGGTAGCCTTCACTTAGGGTGTGTTTGTGCCACTGTGTACCTTTCACAGAGTAAAGCTGTTCCAGTTGATGTAGATCAGGCAGGATATGCATGCAGTTGATGCAGCAGTAGGTGAAGAAGTCTAGCACTACCACTTTGCCTAGTAATTCCTTTTGCAGAGAAAGAGGACCCTCAGTGTTTAGCCAATCCAGCCCTGCAGTACAATAAAGATTGATTTATGTTTTGGCCTGGTATTATGTTCCTGACATAAGCAGCTATTTAGCTTGTATAGCATTGTTTACTGTCCTGTGTGTAACTTTACAAGTTCAGACATGTGGAGAAATTAATACCCCACTATGCACTGACACAATATTTTCCAAACTGTTTGTACGGAACCGATAAACACCGATCTACACTAAAATGACATCAAATTTAAAACAAGCTCCACCCAAAACAAATTTTGTTAGCTTATTTCTCTAATATACACCCAAACCTTTGTCAAAGTCCGGGATCTTTAAATCGTCATTTTCGTCCAACTTTTTCAGATACTGACAAACAAGATGTTCCTTCTCTTCTTGAGAAATATCGACCTCCAGGGCGTAGTCTAACTGACTCTGAATCGGAAACAGAGCCGTCAGACTACTGCACGCCGCCATGTTGTCGACAAAAGCAACGGAAGTAAGAAAACATCAACAATTATTCGTTACATATCAGCACATTCGTCATAGTTTATAATCATGCACTTTTTGTTTTGCACGTCTCGCGATGATTTGTTAGTTTATATAATATCTTCTTATTTAAATAGATGATTAACTAAATATGATAGGTTGTTAGGCTAAGGAGCAACAATAACCCTGCTTCGAAACCGCAGATGTAATGTGTACCTCGATTTGCGTTGTGCACTGGCGGTAATTGTGTAAAGGAACAGCGCACTTTTGGAGCGGTTATTTTATAATCAACATCACCTTTCCTGAGACATGTCAAGGGCTATCTTTTTATTCCACAGTGCACATCGCATCGGTACTGTGTGCAACGGGGTCGAAGTAAACTCATTCTGATGTCACAAAGCGAGTCCGAAAGTGATATATGGGAATACAAATCTCTTAAGAAGACTAAATTACAAGGCGATCCCTTAAAATCTAATGAAGATGGATCAAAGAGACGGAGACTGGCTAAGAAAAAGACGGACGAAGCCCGCAAAGGGGGTAGACTGAGTACCGGGACGAAGATACCCAGTGAAATATATACAGAGAATAAATCTGTGTCTGATGTAAGCACATCAACGACCGAATCCTCACACTCAGCCGAAGTGCATAATGGGACATCAGGTCAGGACTCGGGTTCCAGGGGACACTGTCCTGTCTGTCAAATGCCGTTTTCCATTCTGATCGTTCAGTCATCACAATGGCATGTTGCTGAATGTTTGGAAAGTCCTGGAGAAACCAGTAAAGGTTTGTATGCCATGATATGCGGCCATTCATTCATTCATTCATCTCCTATACCCGCTTATACCCTAACTCGGGGTCACGGTGGTCTGCTGGAGCCTATCCCAGCGCACATAGGGTGTGAGGCGGGTGTACAGCCTGGACAGGTCGCCACATAGACAAACGCCACATCACACACACACCTAATGCACATTTCCTTAGACTGTGGGAGGAAACCGGAGTAACTGGAGGAAATCCTGGCAAGCGACCTGTCTTGTTGTGAGGCGACCGTGCTGACCACTATTTAGTCTTCCAACAAACCTAATTATTCTAATCAGCTAATTGGCAGTTTGAGTAACATTTTTTAGGTAGTAAAAACCTAAAGATGCAATATATTTATAAAATATATTAAAGGTTTGTGGTCACCCATGATCCTTTAATCTCCTTTCTACTAAGATTTTCTAGTACAATTTAAAGATTAAATGTAAGATATCTCTTCATTCAGCTCCAACAGCATTAGTAAGATGCTGGGTGGGTGTTTTCTTTTTGTTTTCTTCCCTCTAATAATGACCCAGCATGTCATG
>JAOTQW010000041.1:7151247-7163526 GCA_026260075.1 Sisor rabdophorus | reverse complement strand
GTGTGTGTGTGTGGCCCTGAAATGGACTGGCGACCTGTCCAGGGTGTACCCCCTGCCTTTCACCTTATGTGCGCTGGGATAGGCTCCAGCAGACTCCTGTAACCATGAGTTTGGGATTAAGCAGGTATAGAAGATAAATGAATGAATGATGAACTATGTAAAAGACTATGACAGTACCTTTGAGTTTGGTAGTGTGTTCACAACCTTAAATATTTGATTAAACCAGTCTTCCACCTGATCGCTTTAGAATATATTTAGAAAATTGTTTTTTAGTAAAGGTACTGCTTTTGCACCTTCTTGAATAATGCAATATACTTTTTAATACATCTCAACCTTTAAAACATTTAGCAGTATTTAAAAAGGCTAGAGGTTATGACTAACCTGTTTTCTCCAATGAGGAAATATTCTCTTCCACACACCTGCAGGTACAGAACGCAGGATACAGGGCATTTAAAGTTTTTTTCTATCCAAAACCAAACTGGGTGATACTCTGGAAGCCGGAAAAACATCATTACCCTAAACGCAAAAGACACACTGAGATCTCAGAAAAACGATCCGGCATGTATATATGTATATATGCTATTAAAATGATCGGACAACTTAAATTGATATATGTTATATATATTATACCATGTGATAGGATGATCCATGGTTTTCTTTGTGTAAGGTCTGAGTATATTTGTATTTATGAGAAGTGTTTGTGAATAAAAATTTAATGATATTTTAAAACTGATCTGTTTAGGGTTATTTAGCTCTTTTAATGATGATTAGACATCTTTAATAGGATCAATTCAATTTGTATTATAATAAATATTCATATTCAATTAAAAAAATTATAATAATAGTAAGCACTGTAGCTGTCATTAAGGAACAGCATACATCTATTAAATACATTTTAATTTTATTGTTTATTATTATTGTAATAATGACAGAATGTCTATGTATTATTTCTTACTGATACAGCAATACTTAGAAGAATTAGAAGGCTCTATGTGAAAAAAGATCCAGTTAAAATAATTTTTACTTATTATAGTTACACAACTGAAGATCGTGTGTAGGAGGAAACATCACGAAAAGCCCAGCAGTACAATTTCCTAACCAAAACGATGGACCAAAAACCCACTCAAAACATGTACTGGACTTAATTATTTGGATCTATAATAAGTAGTTCTCAATGTAAAGCCTGTAGTGTTTTATATCAAATGAATATTTACCGGCGACGTGTCCAGGGCCAAAATTAGTTTTTTTTGCCCTGTGTGCTCTGGGATAGGCTCCCGCAAGACCCTGTGACCCCAAGTTAGGAAATAAGCAGTTATAAAAGATGATCAATATTTACTGATAAAGGTCAAAACACCGATTATCAGGGTAATTTATAAAATGTCATGATTTGAACAGATCTGTCAGTCATGCAGAAATGTTGTAGTTAAGCCAGCAGTTTTGGTTTGATTTAGAATGCTGTGCTTATATAAGTACCGATAAAGGTTGATTTGTCCCAGAGGTTTCTCGCTTCTGTTTTCATCCCTGAAGAATTTCAGCTCATAGACATTTGCAAGGGTCCTGCTGAGCACAAAATACCTCCGCTTCCATGATCTCTGCCGAAGTTCACAAAAGCAAGACGTCACAAAGAACATCCGTTACTAATATAAACCTGCTAAAAGATTTACTACGTTTCTGCTTTAATATGGACTTTAATGTGGTTATGTAGCATACCAAGACTTTGAAATGAGCTTGATTTTGAGGGGGAGACTTAAACAGGTATCCAGACTGCAACTCCTCCACATTTGCAGGAAGATGGTGAAACTTGGTATTCTTGTTTCCTTTATTAGAAATACATACTCAAAAATTAGGTTTCCCACCTCCATAGAATAACATTCTTTTGTGAGGTATGCTTACCTGTATGTCGAATTCTGCTTAACATTTTCACACAGTAACTTAACTTCGCTGAAAGAAATACATTTCTGTTAGTTGGCGATATATAGTTAAAGCATTTACAGCGTTCAAATGCACTTTTTACTTTCACTTTGGAAACAATAGAGTAAGGCAATTATAAATTATTTAAATATTTAACAAATCATCTTTTAAGTATTAGTTTATTTAATAGTAAAATACATGTAAAACACAAGAAACACAACTCTGATCTTTGTCAATCTAGGTAAAATATATAACCTGATAAGTATTATCTGCATACATTAGAATAATATATTAACCACAAATATAACATATATTTGCAATGTTAAGAATTATGTAACTACAGTATTATATAACTACAGCTTTTCTTTGGTTTTAAAAATATTTGTGCAGTTCAAAGATAATTCATTAAGATTGGCCATAAGCACCAAGAATCGTCTTCTTAAACCAAAAGACTTATTTAAAAAAATATTTTTTACTAAAACTTATAATGTAACTTTGTAAAACTTGTAATGTACAGTAAGTTTAAACTGTAAAATTAACTAATATAGAAATGATCGTTTTACCCAAAGCAGAAACTGACGGTCCTCTTTACCACTTTGACTGCAATTATCTGTTATACTGTCATTGAGCAAGAGAATTTATTGAACTTGTGAGGTCAAGACAGGGCAGGGCTTAAGCATTCAGAAGCAGACTCTGCTGATAATAATATGTTCTTATTTACTGAAGAGGTGTGGCTTCGATTTCATAATGTTCTTCTATAAAGTAACTACATACACAGTTTCTTAGTCCAATGTAGAACCTTTAATATCAGTTGAAAATACTAATACCAATAAATAAAAGAGGTTGCTAGCGGACTCTTCTGCACAAAGTTGCTCATGATCAATGGGACCCCAGTGAAGACAGTGGACCGTTTCTGATACCTAGGTGTCCTGTCACATAGACACTTTGATGTGACAGGACCATGATAGCACACCTAATCCGAATTAAACTCCCTGACCTCAGTTTTCCTAACAAATTACTCTTTTCTCTGTTGTGGTCAAGAAAGTGCTTCTGTTCCTTAAAAGCAAACACAGAAAGAATTAGGAGAAGCTAGTCACTTAGCCTATCCCAGTGGTTAGGTTGCCCGTCCATCACAAGGCCACACATACACAAACAACCACTCACACTCACATTCACTCCTATGGGCAATATAGAGTTAACAACCAATCAAATGTACATGTTTTTTTTGTTTTGGACAGTAGGAGAAAACTGAAGAACACGGAGAAAACCCAAACGTGGAAAACATGGAAACTCCGCACAGAGGGCGTTGTGTTTACATCAGTTAATTACCAAATTTAAAACAATTACTAGTTTCAAACCAGACTGTTATTGTGAGCTAATTTCCATACCCCTAAGCAAAACACAGCACAAAGCAAAACGTCATCAGCTCTGCTACCTATGCCCTACCCTATGTCAGTCATATGTCCCCTTAGGTGGGCCTGACCCCAGTATACACAGTCCGCTGATTTATTCAACTACTTTCAGCACACCTCAATAGTACTACAAGACTTTCAATGTTAATGAGCTAATGAACACCTAAGCATTCTTTAGGGCTCCTCCTGTTACATAAAAAAATCCTAAAAAGGGTAAAAACATTGGTTTTATGTAAGCAACACGGTTACGTCAAATAAAATTGATGTGTGAGAATAATGGCAGCACCCGGGAGCCACTAAATGAAATTCTGCTTAGGGTCCTCTATAAGCTTGAGCCTTGCTTATTAAAATCATAAAAAATAATTAAATTAATCTTAAACTGTGCAAATTATCCTGATAAAAGTTTTTTCTATTATTCATTATTTTTTGCTGTCTTATTCTCACCTGTGTGTTATGATCTTCTGCTTGCTGTTTATGCAACTGTCATAGTCACAGTTTTGAAATTTCTTTTTACTTGTTTTTTCCCTTTAACCTCCGCCTATGTTTTGATAGTCTGTTAGGAATTTGCTTAAGGTTAACTTTCTGCTGGTGGGTGCCCAACCTACTGCGGGTATCCACAAAAAACCTTTTAAAATAAATGAAAAACTATCACTAATGTTGTGTTAAAAAACACCTGTTTGGGACTATATTTAAACCACCATAGCATGCCACTATAGTCCATGCATACTGGGAGGAATAAAGACAGGTCTTGTACTGTAGGTAAGAATTAGATTTGTTTTTTAAATTTTAATAGGCCCACTACTAAAAATACATGAACAGATACCGAGACCAACTACTAGTAAAGAACTACTACTAAAGAATTTCAGCTCATAGACATTTGCAAGGGTCCTGCTGAGCACAAAATACCTCCGCTTCTATGATCTCTGCCGAAGTTGGTCTATACTACCCTTTATTGGTCTATACTAGTCTAACACATTGGTGGGAAATCTTGGTCCTAGAAGGCCGGTTTTCTCTGTAGTTTAGTTCCAACTGTGTAGATTGCAGGTATACCTAGCAAGATCTTGATTAGTTGGTGTGTTTGATTAGGGTTGGAGCTAAACTCTGCAGGACACCTCGACCCTTCAGGGACGAGATTGGTTTACCAGCCTTAACAGCTAAATGTTTTCGGCCAGACAAAGCTGTACTTTTGAGTCTAGTATGATTAGGTCTGGATCAGACTATTTTTACAGGATTCTTGTGACCTGGTGCTGTGCTGTAAATTAAGTGTGGCACAAGTAGAAACTGGGAAAGTACTAGTGTTGTCCACAGAAGAGAAACAGTGATAAAACCACTAATGTTAGCAGACACCTGTTCTTAACCTCTGGCCTAATTTTTACACATCTTATAAATGTCAAGTGTCAGTTAAACAGCCACAATCCTGGTGGCACACTTTTTTTCTTCTCAACTTCCATTCAAGCACATACCACATTTCTACCAGTTGTGTGTGCCATTCACAAGAGAACTGAAGGTCAGGGCCAGAAGCTATTTTAGGAAAAACTAGGCCAATGACTTGCCTGACAAATTGGCAGCTACTCAAGAATGAATTTGACAAAAATATGTGAACGATAACATTCATAAATACAAATTTAATATACAATGAATTATCAGCCATATTATCACTTTTATAATATTGTATCTATTCTTAGATCATTGAAAAGTCTTTGGCATGAAGAGCAGCTATAAATAGAGTTGTTAGGCTAATAGCTACTCATTTAAGAAAGGAACAGTCGAACAACATAAACAGAGTGAATTGTTCTCTCCAGAACACTAAAAACTACTATGTGAACCAGATTTATGGACCTCTGTGACAGAAATCAAATATTTCCCAGAGTGCAAGGCCACCACAAAACCCACCCCTGCCAGCGATGGAATATAAAAGCTGATGGCTGTGGTCTTGTAAGGAGTATCTTCTTAGCAGAGTGGGAAAAGAGAAGAATTAACATTAGATTAATTTTCTGCACCTTGTTGAGCTGGAGGATTTATTGTGAATATGAAGACTCAATCTCAGGTGAGTGCTTAATTAGATGTATATTAACTGAAAGTGATTAAATAAGAATATACTTAAATATCACTTTCATGAAACAGCAGGAACACATGAGAAAGCAAAGGGACATTCTGGCTTATCGAATGAAAAAACTGTCAGCAAAGCAAGAGCATTTTGTTGTAAGTCATAAATTCTCTGTCTTGTTTTATATTAGTAGGGTTTTTTTCGTTTCTTTTTATTAAAAATACAAAGAGAGTGGTGCGGTGGCATAGTGGTTAGCACGGTCGCCTCACAGTAAGAAGGTCGCGGGTTCGATTCCCAGACAAGGGATCTTTCTGTGTGGAGTTTGCATGTTCTCCCCTGCTTGTGTTAGGTTTCCTCCGGCTTTTCCGGTTTCCTCTCACAGTCCAAAACCATGTACATTAGGTTAATTGGTGACTCTAAATTGCCCAAGGAAGTGACTGTGATTGTGTGTGTGATTGTTTGTCTATGTGTGGCCCTGCAATGGACTGGCAACCTTGTCAGGGTGAACCCCTGCCTTTCACCCTATGTTCCCCTGTGCCACTGCCTTCTACCCTATGTGCCCCAAAGTTAGGGAATAAGCTGGTATAGACCAAGCAGATATATTCACCATACGGTCCTGATCTTCTATTTATCTCAGCAAAAGACAGCAGAACTAAAAGAAAAGATCAAGAAGAAGTATGATGAAATGAAGCGGGTGCTAGACGAGGACCTGCGGATCACAATTAGTCAGCTAGATATGGAGCAGGGGGCTATGGAGAAAACCACTGGAGAGAGCATAGAAAAGTGCTTTCAGCTAATGCAGGAACTGGAGCAGCAGCTGTCTGAGAATGCCAAACAGCTGGACCAAGACAAAGTACATGAGATGGACCAGGTACTTCCTGCATAAAGTGTATAAAGTACAAAAAATTCTTTAAAAAAAGTTAACTTTTCGTTTACTGCAGTTATAGTTATATTCTTTATTTTTTTTACATGCAGATTGCAGAGACAGATAAAAGGTATGTTGATATTAGTGAAAAGTAAGAATAAAGAATGAATTCTACAAGAAAATTAAACATAATAAATCCACATTTTGACAGTGCTCAAGTTAATGAATGTACATATTTTTTTCATTCGCAGGTTAATGGAGACTCTGAAGACAACAGATCCAGAGATCATCCAAATGGACGAGTTTAAGAATGAGCAGTTGCTGTGTTTAACTATTAATTTACTGCTGTTCATCCGTTCACAGATTCCTGTTACCAAGAAACTCTTTCAGAGCTGTGAGCCCTCTGTCTATTACTTATCTTCTATTCTTCAACATAATATTGAAATTTTCCAGTTTGTAGCCATACAGTAATGCTACATCTTTTCTTGTCTCAGATGCCCAACAGGTGGTTCTGAATCCTGATTCTGCTCATCCGAAACTCATAGTTTCTTCAGCAGGAGACTCAGTTACATACACAGACACCTGGCAGGAAGTTCCAGAAAACTCTTCTCGCTTTGACACCACCCTAAATGTAATTAGTCAAGAGGGTTTTGAAGAAGGGCGCAATTACTGGGAAGTGCAGGTCAGTGGCAAAACCTATTGGGAGCTGGGACTCACCTATCCCAGCATTCCCAGGAAAGGCCGTGAGGAACAATGCTGGCTGGGGCGTGGACCTGAGTCCTGGTGTGTGGAATACTTTAACGGTGACTACACAGCTTGGCACAATGGCATTCCCTATGAGCTTACCCATTTAAACGGGAGGAAATTCCAACGTATTGGGATCTTTTCCAGCTCGTTTGGGGGACTTGTGTGTTTTCTTGGTTCTGACACCATGACCCCACTCTACAGCTTTTGCATAGGCACGTTTACAGACGCACTTTATCAAGCTGTTTGTCCTGGCCATGACAACCAGGGGACTAACTGGAAACCTCTGCTGATCTGTGATGCCTCCAAGTCTGCCCCCACTCTGTGATGGGAAAAGTGGAAAGGGCAGAGAAAGCAGGGCTGAGTAAATGTAATAAAATAAACCTTGTACACTATTAAGTTGTGATAATATGGGTGTTTAAATACAGCACTAGGGTTCAACATTCATCATTCATAGCTCAGATCACGGGGTCTACTGGAGCCTATCCCAGTGCAGTTAAGGCGGAGAGCAGGGGTACAGCCTGGATAGGTTACCAGTCCATTGCAAGGCCACACATGGACAAACAACCACACACAGTCACACGCACTCCTATGGACAATCACCAGTCAACCTTATGACATGTTTTTGGACTGTGGGAGGAAACTGGAGTACCCGGATTAAACCCACACAAACGCAGAGAGAACATGCAAACTCAGCATCAAAAGAACCCCTCACCTATGACTCAAACTGTTGTAAGGCGACCATGCTAACCACTACGGAACGTATTACTTAAATAGCATTCATTCAAATCTATTCTGGTCTAAAAAAGGGCAAACACATGGAACATGTGTCAGTCGACCTTTTATAGATAATATTTAAATCAAGATATTAGGTATAATTTTATACTGATTTTTTATTATATTTTCAAAACCTAAGCACAATCTAAAATGATTATCTTTCTGAATTTTTTTCAACACTTGAAAGAAAATACAGTTTCTGTACTTGTATATTAGAATCTTGCTGTGAGGTCATAAACAAAATACATAATTTTGTTTACAAATAATGATAGAGTAGCTGCCTCTGTATAGAAACAGACAAAACATAAAATCATAATCCATAATCCAAAATCATACAATAAATGCTGCTTTTAAAGGCTTTTGTGGAATTCATTATTTATAGCATTCAATTATTTATTCATTGATTTATTCACAAATAAGAACTGCATTCATTCATTCGTTCATTCATTCGTTCGTTCATCTTCTATTATTAGCTTATTCCCTAGCTTGGGGTTACGGGGGTCTGCTGGAGCCTATCCCAGTGCAGAAAGGGCCGAGAGCAAGAGTTATACCCTAGACAGGTCGCCGTCATATTCACTTCTATAGGCAATTTAGAGTTACCAATCAAACTATTTCGACTGTGGGAGGAAACCAGTGTACTTGAAGTAAACCTATGCAAGCGTGTGGAGAACATGCAAACTCTGCACAGAAAGACCCCATACCGGGGAATCGAAGCCAGCCGTCCTACACCACACTATATTTAAGAATTTACATAACCATTTCATTTATTGTAATAAAACAAATACTCATTTCTAAACTGCACTAAACCTTTGAGTAATAGTTTAATTTAAATGAGGCGGGCCTATAAAAGTAGTAAAAGACTAGTTTTTTTAGTTGTAATGAATTATTTAAATGCACCAATACTTATAAACCTGTTATTAAATACGTGGTTCTTAAACAGTAGTGGTAGTATGATTTGTGGAGGTCTTTGGGTTGTTGAAATATCTGTCTGTTCATCTAAAAGAAGATAAAAAAAGTAACATTACTGTATGATGATATGGATGACAGGGTCTCCTGATCTATGCTATACCATAAATCCATAAATATTGCACACTGCCAGCAAACAAATAACAGTAATAGAAATGCTTTATGGAATACAGAGAAGAGCTAAATAAATCAGTAATCACATGCAGTGCCACTAGAAAACACATTCATTTACCCATCTTCTATACCCGCTTATTCCCTAACTTGGGGTCATGGGGGCCAGCACACATAAAAAGAAAGGTACACTGTGGACAGGTAACCAGTCTATCAGAGGGCCACACATAGATGAACACACACTCACTCCTATGGGCAATCAACACCAAATCAACCTATTGTACATGTTCTTTGGACTGTAAAAGGAAAACGCACAGAAAGACCCCTTGCTCAGGAATTGAACCAGGGACCTTCTTGCTGTGAGGCTAACTTGCTAACCACTACGCCACCACGCTGCTTAAAAAGGACACACTTCGAACAATCTATTAGGTGTCAAGAATAAACTCAGAGAGAAACCGCTAGACCAAACAAACACTGCTAATTTTGACTAATAATGTTTAGATCATTCCTGAATATTGTGATCATGCAGTCACATCCAAACAGTCAGCACATCAGACGAAACATTTCACCTTTGATTTCTATGTAAAAACATGTGCTGCCTATTCAAAACTAATGCAAGAGAATAAAAGAAAAAAAACAACAACAAAAACAAGCATCAGTTAAAATAAAGCTCTTTGGTGAGCATGGAGACAACACAGGGAATCTGCTTCTTCTCACTCGTTTGTGGGTCATCAGAACAGGATTCAAAGTTATTCGCCACCATGTAGTTGACACGTGTGAGGATCTGCAGGATTTCCAGTTGCTTGCCGTACTTACTGAGGATCTTACAAAGAGCTTGAACGAACCAAGACCCCTGGCCTGGATTCCTCCATGAGTAATAACCTGAATAAAAAATGCTCCACTCTGTCAGACAGCATCTGCGACACATACTTATAGGTCATCACAATTTATTCTATTTATTTTCTATTTTAAATTAGAAAACATTTTCTAATTTTGGGACTTTGAAATTTCCCAGTAATAACCTGAAAACTTACATTTTTGTCTTGTGAAAAAACAATGAGCACTAGCCAGAAACAATAGGAATAAATTTGTTCCAAGGGATTAAATGTAACTAGAAAAAGGAAAAATTTTATTTTGTTGTGAGGCGACCGTGCTAACCACTGCGCCACCATGCCACCCTTGTAAAATAACAATTAATTAATTAAATTGTTACATATATACGAAATGGCAATCTATGTTATGTTTCATCCTTTTTGGAAATATTAAAAAAAATCATGGAAATCAACACATGAATATATTATGATTTTTTAAAAGTTATATCTTACCTGGAACAGTGGAGTATGCAAACAAGAAGTCTGCCTCTACTGGGATTTTGTGTCTGGGGTTTGCATCTGTTTCTACATCATGAGGTGTTCCTGAGTCAGTCTCTATACCATCATCGTACTCTGAACCTCGACAGGCCTGTGAGAATAACTCATTAATATCCTCCACAAGCAGACAAAAAAGAGTTAGCAAGGTAAGTGACCATGCTTAGTCAACAAAGGCGCTTATAAAAGTTTCTGTTGGTTTTTTCTAACCTGGATAAAGAAAAGCTTGGGTTTGCCCACAAGACTTTTGCACATGTCCCCTCTGAAAAGGCAGGTTATGTTCTTGATGGGCATGACTCCGTCCGTTCCATATATCATCCCCTCCTCACCGTGGCTCAGCAAAACGCAGGCAAAGCAGGAGTTGTCGGTGTGATCCTCTTTAGACACTGATACAAACACACAAATAGACACAAACCCATACACATTTACACATATATGGAATTAACAAAAAGAAAGTTTGTGAGTTTTAGATGAAAAAACACAGTAGTAATATACACAATAACAGTTTATAAAAACCTTAAAACTAATTTGTCCAAATGTTAAAAGTCACCTCACCAGCACACACACACATAAATATTCCTTTATCTGCTATACCCGCTTAACAATGACTATTGTTAAAAGCGCTTTACAAATAAAGCTGAATTGAATTGAATTTCCAAGCTCAGGGTCACGGGGGTCTGCTGGAGCCTATCCCAGCGCACATAGGGCGAGAGGCAGGGGTACACTCGGGACAGGTCGCTGGTCCATCGCATGGCCATACCTTGACGAACAAGGACACACTCTCACTCCTGTGGGCAATTTAGAGTCATCAATTAACTTTATGTACATGTTTTTGTTCTGTGGAAAGAAACCGGAGTACCCGTATTAAACCTGCCTAACGTACGTCGCCCACACCACTGCACCGCCAACACAGAAATATGTCTATTCCAAACTTGCACAATGTTGAAAAATAAAAAACTGTTGTCTAGAATGTCACATCGCTGTGTGTAAAACAAAATCCTACCTCAACCAAGACACTCAACCAGGAAAAAGAGGTGTTTTAATGTCAGTGAGGTTTCCCAGTGAAATAAATGTAATATGTTCCACATAGACATAGTCTGCTCAGACTTCTTAATCCCACTAAACACCTTTAGAACACAGAATAAAAGCTTCTCACAAGTGACTATTACTACAAAGACCAAGTGGGAAAGTCCCCACAGTTACATTCTGTTATGTAGATAAAAACACATTCTTATTGTAAAGGTTATTATATGATTATAGGAAGTGATGACAGGGATATAAATAAACTGCGTTACTGTAAGTTACTTTTTTCATTAAGTTGTTGCCGAATTGTTAAACAAAATTATTTTTTCCTCGTTTTCATGACGTTACCATTACTGAAATTTAGTGTTGTTATACTATATATTATCTTTATCTATGGTCGTATAAATGGAATTTAGAATTAAGTACTACATTCAGAGATATGGCAAGTCTAACCAGTTCAAGTGTAGCTTACTTAAACTGGACATTGAGTGAAAGGAAACAATTTATGAGTCTCTCCACAATAATGGAAAGCACTTCAAATTTTCACATACCACCAAAACATTAATATAGTGTAGATTAGTGTAAAATAATGTAACCTTTTTACATATTTGTATTATTATTGTTCATAATCATTTCATTCATTTAACATATTTAATATTAAGGGCATCCAAGTTATTTGAACACTTTGTTCAACATAATAATATAAATCAATTATTAACTTGGTTACTATTTGTAAAAGGTTAGTAAATATAGTAAAAGGTTAGTAAATAGTAACTAAACCTACTTTTCTAAAGTAACATGCTTAACTATGATTGAGATTTCATCTGGAACAAAATTTGAATAATCACAAATATATATCATGATTGTTAAAATAGTGGTTTTAATATTACATATAACTCACCCTTTTTTAGTATCTCTGTCATATTTTCACAGGTCTGGTCATTATAAATGTAAACCTCAAATCCAAGGTTTTTAAAGCATTTGAACAATACTTCTGCATCTCGGTCTGTGCCAGTGCGAACACTCATCCCTTAAACCAACACAACAAAAAGGATA
>JAOTQW010000041.1:7116746-7143969 GCA_026260075.1 Sisor rabdophorus | reverse complement strand
TGTCCAGGTTGTACCCCTGCCTCTCACCCTATGTGCGCTGGGATAGGCTCCAGCAAACCCATGTGACCCCAAGTTACGGAATAAGGTGGTATAGAAGATGAATTAATGAATGAATTAATAACATTTTACAGAATAAAAAAAGTTTTTTTAGTTTTTAAATTGCTTAATCTGGATCAGTGACATTTCAGTGTTAATCTGTCCTCTAGGGCTACGAGTCGGAGTTTTCAAATCAGCAAATATGGTACTCAGGGAGTGTAAGCAGCCAAGAGGTAGTTCGCACATCTCAGGCACAAAAAATCATTAGTGATGTAAGTAATCTCAGATCTTCATGAAAAAATGAATTATTGTCTGTTGGTCATAATAATTTAACATGTCTGTTTGGATTCAGGTGGAGTACAAACGTGGCCATGAGGAGCGAGTAACACAGTTCACCTCTGTAACTGACACACCTGGGCTGTTGCGTGCTAAGACTGGAACCTCACTGGCAAGCGATGTATGTGCACCTTTGATGAATAGTTTAATTCCTAATTAAAATTTTGCAACTTAGGGCGGTGCAGTGATGTAGTGGTTAGCCTGTTCGCCTCACAGCAGGAAGGTCGTGAGTTTGATTGTGTGGAGTTTTCATGTTCTTCCGCGCCTGTGTGGGTTTTTTCCGGGCACTCTGGTTTCCTCCCACAGTCCAAAAGCATGTAAATTAGGTTGTTGGTGATTCTAAATTAGCACTAGGAGTGAATGTGTGGATTTGTGCCTGCAATGAACTGGCCACCTGTCCAGGGTGTATACCCTGCTTCTTGCCCTATGTGCACTGGGATAGCTGGTATAGAAAATGAATTTTCATCATATTCAAGTGGTAGAAACCATTTTAAGTTTGAGGAAATCTTTAATACATTGAAGACTTGCAACCTTTACAAGAGAGCATGCTTTTAAAGCATCTTTATTATCCCTGAAACTTAACGAACAGGTGAAATATACCGAGGGATACGAGCAATCAAAAGGAAAAGGAAGCTTTCCAGCCATGCTCACTCCAGCATACGAAGTGGCCAAAAAAGCCAACACTCTTGCAAGCAATGTAAGTAAAAATTCTGTAAAATCACTTGTTGATTTAAAGTTTTTATGCTTTATGAAAATGTTATACCTATAGCATGTCAAGCAGCATTCTGCATATCTCAGCACCACTAAGCCAATCTGAGCAAGGCTCCTAGCCCCTCATTTTTAATAAATGAGATAAATGTAAGTCGCTCAGGATAAGGGCGCCTGCAAAATGCTGTAAATGTAAATGTATACGGTTTGTGTTTATTTCAAGGTCGAGTATAAGAAGGGACACGAGGAGAGGGTTACAAAATACACCACTGTTTTAGATACACCCGAGGTTCTACTGGCTAAAAGTCAAGGAAAGATTGCTAGTGATGTAAGCATAAACCTCCTTCAACATCTTAATTTTATATGATCAAACTATTTCTTAATAAATTCGAATACTTAACAAATGTCATCAATTGTTTACGTAAAAAACAGGTTGTCTACATGGAGGAATATGAACAGCAGCGGGGAAAAGGAAGCTTCCCTGCTCACTGTACTCCTGGTTACCAAGTGGCTAAGAAAGCAAATGAAATGGCTAGCAAAGTGAGCACTTACAAGTTATTTTAACAGTTTTTACACTAACTTTGCCACATATTGATTTGATAGCTTGTGTCGTGCAGGTCAAGTACCAGCAGAAGTATGAGCAGGAGATAAAGGGAAAAGCTAGCAGTGATGCCGGAGCAGCTGAATACACTTTGGCTAAAGAAAATGCTGAAAACTTTAGCCAGGTAACAAGCTTTAAAATTATTTTAATTAATATTTAATTCATTTGATTCCCAGTTGCCAGAAGTAAATAATATAATTCTGACCCTTTTTTAGGAGTAAAATGAAAAAGTAAATTAAATGATTTATTGGGTACTTAAATACTTACTTAAAGTATTTACCAATAAGACCATATAATTTCACATACTATAAGCAAAAGTGTTTTAATGCAATACATGGAAAGTGTAGATTACAAATGTTTATGCTTATGTGCTTATATTAACCCCTGTAAATTCTAGCAACTAGGCTTGTGTTTATCATAAGCACTCATTACTTAACCAATTAAGGCTATAAACATTTATTGAGACTATTGTATGTCAGCATGCCTATACAGAGAAATATGAGCAGCAGCGAGGCAAAGGAAGTTTTCCAGCTATGATTACTCCTGGATACCAGATGGCCAAAAAAGCCAACGACATGGCCAGTGATGTGAGTCCTTTTACAGAAAATCAATATTGACATCTATAAGATTTAAAGATCCATCGTCCAAACACTCTCAGAAAACTAACATAGTTCCACCGAGTTTTTGTGTGACCACATGTCATCCTACTTCAAGAAAAAGAAACTTGAAAATATTGTTGTTTTGAAGCATATACTAGTAACATATTCTCTTCCCCTTAAACATTTAGCTGAAATATAAGAAGGACCTAAATAAGATGAAGGGCTCTGCCTCTGCCTATCACTGTTTGTCCTCGGAGGACAACTTGGCTTTAAAAGCGGCCCGCAAGATCAACAAGCTTGTTAGTGAGGTAAACTTAAATTTATAAAAATGCTTTATTCTACATGATTTACATTTGCATATGTTAACACTTATTCATAGCAACATTATCCATAGCATGTAAATAGATTTTAGTACATCACCTAACATTCTTAAAACACAACTCTCAGAATGGGTTGTGTTTCCCATGCAGACATATATAGCAATGCAAACTGTCAGTCTAGACTGGACAGAGATCATTCAAAAGAAAGTTTATTCAGACACAAAGGCACCAACCTTGTGATGTGTTTATCTTTCATGGCTTTCCTGCTGAGTTCAGAGTCTTACACACTGCATGGACACAACAGTGACATCATTCGAAATGCCTTTCTTGATACCTGATGACAATGTATCATCATCTCAGACTGATTTATGTTCAGAGGCCAAACAATAAAGATGTTTTTGTGTGAAGAATGTGAAGGTCTTTAAAGGTTTAAAATAGAGTGACACTGTATTAGATCATGGTCAGTAGTAATAACCACTTGTATATTCAGGTTGAATACAGAAAGGACCTTGAAAACACGAAAGGACACAGCATCAACTACTGTGAAACGCCACAGTTTAAAAATGTGTCCAAGATTGCTCAGTATACCAGTGATGTAAGTATGGCATTTACAGTATGTGGCTGCTCAACATGTGAGCGTATTGTCTATATTTAAATATATTACTGTGCAGAACTTCTCACACTACATCATATTTAATACAATGTCTAATATTTATAAGTTACAAAATCAATTGACTGGCATCTGGAAAAAATATTTCTCAAACAGTTGTAATTCTGATTTCATATTTAGTTTTACTTTGTTCAATTACTGAATTCTGTTTGCAGAATAAATACAAGGAGAAGTATGCCAATCATATGAAGGGTCATTATGAAGGAACTGGGCTTGACAAGAAAACCATGCATGCCATGAAAGTCAGAAAACTGGCCAGTAATGTAAGACTTAATTGCTGTTACAGCTCATAAAGTGGCTTGATCATGCAATTTTAATGGAATTTCAATTAATATAAAATCTATAATTTTTTTTATATTATGGCAAAGCAGTAAATGCTATGAAATGCTATTTAACTACTATGATTTGTTTTAGATTGCTTATAAGTCAGAATATGAACAGGAACAGGGTGAATACAATTATCCTGCTGAAATTACCCCATCTTATCAGACCCAGAAGAAATTAGAACCTCTCAAAGACGTAAGTCTTTCTATATATATACAGTGAAACAAGTACACAAAAATACATAGACAAAATTTCATATGCGTAAGACTGTTAAGCAAGTGATATTAAAGTTATGCATTTTCTTGGACAGAAAAATTACAGACAGCACATTGACAAGCTAAAATACAGTCAGGTGACAGATACTCCTGATATCGTTCAAGCTCGAATCAATGCTCAGCAAATTAGTAACGTATGTACTGATCTTTACTCTGGCAGTGAAACTCATTATTTATGATTACATGATTAACATGCTGTAATGGTTAAAAGGTGTATTAAATACAAACAATTTAGAATATTAAACAAAACATTGTTTAGATGAACATTTTTCTTGGGTTAATCCTTGATTCTATATCTGTCATTTGATAGTATATTTTCTATAATTTATCTCTGATTAAATCCAAACGTTTTAGTGTATATAATGTTTTATGTTTTTTAAAGCACCAAATTTTTGTATATTCTCTGATTTGTTTTGCAGTTAAACTATAAAGCTGACTATGAGAAAACTAAAACCCAATATACCTTATCTCAAGATACCCCACAGCTTAAAACAGCCAAAGCCAATGCAGAGCTCATTAGTGATGTGAGTATATACTCCAGTACAAGTATAGTCGAATTCATATTGAGATGTTTATATTGTTTGTGTTATTGACACTTATTTTGGTTATAGATCAAGTATAAAGAGGAGTGGGAAAAGGCTAAGTCCAAAGCATGTGATATTGGTATAGATGCAGTGACCGTCAAAGCTGCTAAAGCTTCAAGAGATCTGGCCAGTGATGTATGCATTTATTTGTCAAATCCATAAACATTTGCTGTTTTGCTTTAACTATACAAATGCATAATTGAAATTATTAGATTTTTTAAAAAATTAACATACTTGCAGATTAAATATAAGGAGTCATTTACAAAGAACAAAGACAAAGCAGTTGGTGTGAATGTAAGTGATTCGAAAACTCTCCACTGCCTCCAAGTGGCCAAGTTAAACAGTGAGGTAATGGTCTTTATATCATTAAAAAACATTTACATATGCTGTGAAAAGAAAGAATTTAAATATATCTATATGACCTTTTTTATAGATTGCCTATAAGAAGGATTTGAAGGAGACTCAGAACAAATGTAACTTGCCTCTGGACATGGTGACCCTGAGCCATGCAAAGAAGGCCCAGGCACTGGCCAGTGATCTGGACTATAGAAAGAAGCTGCATGACTACACCATCTTGCCCGATGACATTAAAGTGCAGCAGGCTAAGAAGGCCTACAACTTGCAAAGCGATGTATGAAAAATAGTTCAGACTATACAAACATTTTTTTCTTCTTGCACCTTCTCAGCCTGTCATGTGTTTTGATCCCAACAGAACCAGTACCGCTCTGATTTGATCTGGATGAAAGGAGTAGGTTGGGAAGCTGATGGCTGCCTGGATGTTGCACAGGCCAGAAAGGCTGTAGACCTTGCAAGCGATGTAAGTCAATTGTGTCCAGAGAAGGGCATGCTTTATTATTGGATCAGTGATTAGGTGTTTACTCTTCAACTCTATTTTGTAGCAAAAATACCGTCAAAAAGTGGACAAGGTGAAGTTCACCCAGGCAGCTGACACTCTGTTCATCAAGCATGCCAAGAAGAGCCAGGAACTGCAAAGCAATGTTAGATCATATACTTTTGTCTGACTTTATGTTAATGTTGTAAATACAGCATTTGAGAAAGTCTTATCTTTTTTTTTAATTAATCTTTTTTCAGCTGACATACAAAGCAGGCACAGAGCAAATCATCCATAAGTACACTACAAGCAAAGATGAACCTCTCTACCTGCAGGCCAAAGCTAATGCAGATCTTCTCAGTGATGTAAGTTTATAGAGACAAACATCCACAAGTGATACATTAAATCTTTTGGAAATAATGGAAAGTCTATAATCCAATGCTGGTTTTCTACTTCTGCTCTTTAGAAAACCTACAAGAGTAGTTGGGAGGCCCAGAGGGAAAAGGGCTTTGAGCTACGGTTGGATGCCTTGTCTATCCTTACTGCCAAATCGAAGAGAGACCTTGCTAGTGATGTAAGTAACCAAAGTGGTAAAACTCATGAAATGTTTTTCAACATTTAAAGAAGTTTGTCTGGGTTTGCTGGTGCTTAATAATAACAATTAAATGTAACTCTGAGCATACTTACATATTTGAATATTAAGAAAAAATATATAACATGTAACTGGAACATTAACAGCATTGTCTGTTGATTTGTAGGTAAAATACAAACAAAAGTATGAGATGACCAAAGGAAAGATGATTGGGGTGAAGACTGTGACAGATGATTCTCAGCTGGCCCACTCAACATTATCCACTAAACTCCACAGTGACCGCAATTATAAGAAAAAGTATGAGGACAGTAAGACCAGATACAAAGCATCACTCGATATGATGAACATCAGCCATGCTAAAAAGGCCCAAGACCTGGCTACAGATACCAACTACAGAACCTTTCTTCATAAGTACACAAGCCTGCCCAGTGACATGAAAGTGGAATGGGCCAAGAGAGCCTACAGCCAACAGAGTGATGTAATAGTCAGAAAACAACAAAATGGTGTGCGTAATTTACTGAAATACTAGCTGATTATATATGAAGTGCTTTCTTCTTCAGAAAAGGTATCGTTCAGATCTAAACTGGATGAAGGGTGTCGGTTGGGAGACTACAGGTTGTCTTGATGTACTGCAGGCGAAAAAGGCTGGCAATATCATCAGTGAGGTATTGATTAATTGAATAATTAATTGACTAATTCAATGCACATATTAATTGACTAATCTCTGAGGATCAGAGCTATTAAATTTAGTTTATTTCTGATTAACCCATAGCAAATAAAACATCAATTAAAAAAAATGGGTTAATTTATACAGTAATTTTGGACTCTATTTGAAGGCTGCACATATGATTAAACCACTGCATAGTGTTTCTACTATATTTATAATTATAATATTTAATTTGGAGCCTCCAAAACGCTGTATTATGTTGTTTTTTTTTTTTGGGGGGGGGGGGGGGGGGGAGGTACCATGGCGTGGTGGTTAGCGCAGTCGCCTCACAACAAGAAGGTCCAAGGTTTGATTTCCAGGCTTATTCGTGCAGAGAAAGTTTTTTGCATGCTCTCCTAACGCTTGCGTGGGTTTACTCCAGGTTCTCCAATTGCCTTTCAAAAACATGTACATTAGGTTGATTGGTAATTCTAAAATTGCCCATAGAGTGTGAGTGTGTGGTTGTTTATCTATTCATGGCCCTGTGATGGACTGGCGCTCTGGCCTCTTGCTCTGTGTGAATTTGGATAGGCTCTAGCAGACCCCTGTAACCCTGAGTTAGGGAAAGATCGGGTATAAAAGATAAATGAACAAATGAATAAACAAATGAATGTTTTATTTAACTATATAATTAATCACATTTTGCTTTTTTTATTTCATTTAAAACTATATAATAGAAAAAGAAGTGTTATACAGTTTGCTATGCAGGTTATATTGTTGTATTTCACAACAGACTACACGTGTTCTGCCTTTTTTTTCCAGAAAAAATACCGTCAGAACGTAAGTGGTCTGAAATTCACCAGTGTGGAGGATACACCAGAGATGGTCCAAGCCAAACTCAGCAACAAACTAGCACTAGATGTAAGAAACTGCTTGTTAGGATAAGAATTATATTTGTGCATATAAACATTTATTGTATAAACTTATTTCATTCACTTCATGTTTAAAAAGAACCTAAACTGTTAGTTTTAACATTTTGTTAACATGTTCTGTGATTGCATACAGAGGCTATACAGAGAGAAGGGAGAGAATGAGAAGCACATTTATACACTCACAGGAGACCTGCCAGAACATGTTCAGGCCAAGATAAATGCTATGAACCTCAGTGAGGTGAGATTTATAAATGTGTGTTATGCTGTTTCACTATAACTATTACACTTCACCACCTTATTCGAATGTGTGTTGTAGACACGCTATAAAGAATCATGGAGAAAGTTTAGAGATGCAGGCTACAACCTGCGCTTGGATGCGATTCTGTTCCAAGCAGCAAAATCTTCAGGGGAAATTCTCAGTGATGTAAGAGTGATCCTGTCTTACATTAAATTCTGTTGTTATTCATAAGGGCACAATAACTGAGCTCTCATTTCTTTTACTTACAGCAAAAATACAAAGAGCAGTTTGAGAAGTCAAAGGGAAAGATGATTGGCCTGAAAGGATTACAGGATGATCTTAACATGGCCCACTCAGTGTATGCCACCCAGCTACAGAGTGATGTTAGTATAACAGCTATATACTTTATTAGAAATGTTGATGCAAATATAAATATTTATATTTACTTAAAATGTTTGGTATACTCACTATTTCGACTTATGTACATTTTATAGATTAAATATAAGAAAGACTCTGCTAAGGGACACACTCAGTTTCACCTGCCATTGGACATGTTAGATGTGGTTCATGCTAAGAAGGCCCAGGCTTTGGTCAGTGACCAAGATTACAAATCAACCTTGCACAACTACACTGTCCTGCCTGATGACCTAAAGGTGCAAGCTGCTAAAAGAGCTTATGATCTGCAGAGTGAGGTAATCTTTGGTGTTTTTTTAAAGACAGATGCCCTCAGTCAACTGTAATATTTTAAAGTCGCATATCTTACTGCATCTACTAATGCAGGCACTGTAACATTTGTTATCTGAGACATGAATAGTAGTTTGTCAATTTGTTTTTATATGTATGAGACTGATTCTGTACACTTTTTGCCCTAAATGTGTGCAATAGAAATTATATCGCTCTGATATGAATTACCTGCGAGGGGCTGCCTGGATTGCTACTGGTGCCTTACAGATTGAAGGCTCCAAACATGCAACAGAGCTGATCAGTGAGGTACAGTGTATCAGTTTCATTGTTTGTTTGTTTGTTTTTTATTTTAAGCAAAACAATTCTATTGTAATCATGTCATCTCTCTTTATTTAACAGAAAAATTATCGACAGCAACCATATGCATTTAGGCATACATCAGTTACAGATTCTCCTGACATTGTTCATGCAAAGTTCAGTAACAAAATAACCAATGAGGTATGTTTTTATCATTTGGTGCCTTTTAATGTTCATCATCTGAAGCTTAGTTAAAAAACAAACAAACAAATAAGTGTCTACTTATAAATTCAACAGCGTCTGTACAAAGAGAAAGGTGAGAACCTCAAGCATAACTACACCATCACGGCTGAACGACCAGAGCTCACCCAGGCCAGGATTAATGCTGCTAATTACAGTGATGTAAGCCATTTAAGCCAACTTTCTGACATTTCCCTAATTTAGTGAACCATATTTTTACTTAAAAAAATATATTAAACCCAATATTTTAGATTATTTCACTAGATTTTATTGTACGATTGTGGCT
This sequence comes from Sisor rabdophorus, assembly GCA_026260075.1. Lineage (NCBI taxonomy): Eukaryota > Metazoa > Chordata > Actinopteri > Siluriformes > Sisoridae > Sisor > Sisor rabdophorus. The sequence goes on along the minus strand of JAOTQW010000041.1, from coordinate 7,134,769 downwards.
TTTAAAAAATCAAACTGAAGCACTTCTATGTTCTTTTTCTAGACAAAGTACAAAGAGTCCTGGCACACACTAAGAGCTCAAGGATATAAACTGACTATGCAGGACATCCCCTTTCAGGCAGCCAAAGCATCCACAGGCATTGCCAGTGATGTAAGACAAGCCATGCCAATTTTACTTCTTCAGTAAATGTCTGTGAATTTCTGTATGATGACAGCACAGCATGTTTCATGATTCCAAGCCTTAAATACATTTATATATTTTATATCGATATATAAATATATTGATATAAAGATATTATATATTATATAATATTCATTAATAATCATTATTTTATATAATAAATATATTGAAATTATAACCTGAAGGTCTGAATCAATTTCATTTTACAGTACATGTACAAGCACAACCATGTGCTGGAGAAAGGAAAGCATGTTGGCGCACGGAGCATTATGGATGATTCCCACCTGCTACACTGCTGGGAGATGGCACGTCTGCAGAGTGACAAGGAATACCGTAAAGATGTCATGTCCACCAGTGGGCAGTATCACCTTGGACTTGATCTGATTGACCTGGTTCATGCTAGGAAAGCCCAGGCTCTGGCTAGTGACCAGGATTACAAGACACATCTTCATTCCTACACCGTATTGCCGGATGATATGAAGATGCAGTGGGCGAAGAAGGCTTATGATTTGCAGAGCCAGGTAAGGAAAGATCTTATTGGGAAATAGTTTAGTTTAAAAAAATTATTTACTGAAAAAAATATATGTTTTTTTTTACCAGAATAAGTACAAATCAGATCTAAACTTCATGAAAGGAGTGGCCTGGGACTCAGTTGGTGCACCTCAGATTGAGTCTGCAAGAAAAGCTGGAGAATTAATAAGTGATGTAAATCCATGCAATTAGTACTATAAACGTAAAACAAATCATTTAACCATTTACATATTCCAAACAGTGGGAGCCCTACCCAGCAAGCTCTGTGTGTGTGAAAGGGGGGGTCGTGTCATATTTTGAAAAGTGTTGAGGAGTGAGCATTAAGGAGAACAATCATATTGCATTATGTAATTTTACCTATAATCCCCTGGTTGACCAAAAAAACTGACAAATTTGTAATTTGGATTCAGCAAAATCGAGTCCCACTGATTTGTCTTTGGCAGCTGATAGTGATAAATCGGGTGGACTGGAACCTGGTGATGAAGCTCCCACTAATTTTAGTCTCAGTACTTGCAATACTGGAAATATGAAATGCAAGAAATTAACAAGAGTGATAATAATATTATTAATGTAAAGGGGGCCCTAAACTATTTTCTTAGGAAAAGGGGTTGAAGACCACCAATTTGACTGTTTATACACATATAATTCAATCAAATAGTTGCTTTTTGAAATTGTAAAGCTTTCTTTCTGATTGCAGAAAAAATATCGACAGCTTCCTGGCCATTTGAAGTTTACCCAGGTGGCTGATTCCCCTGATATTGTCCATGCCAAAAACAGTTACATGCAGTGCAGCGAGGCAAGTTTTTGACTAAGGGCTTAGAAAATATGATACAAAAGTTTTTTTTAAAAATAAATATGCATTAAATGTGTATAGGGTTGAAAATGCTATCACACCGTAATAATTTGTTATTTTGTATTCCAGAGGTTGTACAAGTCTGGTGATTCCGAATCAATGCACAAATACACCCTACCCCCTGATCATCCTGATTTCATTAGGGCCAAGATTAATGCACAGCAGATCAGTGATGTATGATGCAAAATTATTACGTTTTAAAAAGGTACTTAATCCTTTTAATGAATGACACTGGATTTTTTTTATACTGTATGTTTTTTACTTAACAGAAAGTTTATAAGGCATCAGGAGACCAGGTGAAGTCTGCAGGCTATGATTTAAGACTGGATGCTATTCCCTTCCAGACAGCCAAGGCCTCTAGAGAAATTGCTAGTGATGTAAGTCTGTGACAATCTTATCTAATTATTTATTATTTATTTAATAAAAAAGGAACATTTATGACCAAGCAGCAGTTGGATTAAACCCATGTTTATCTACTCTTCTTTAGTTTCACTACAAGGAGGCTTTTGTAAAGCAGAAGGGTCAGCAGATAGGTCTCCTGAGTGTCGAGGATGACCCCAAGATAAGGCATTCACTGGCTGTAGGGAAACTTCAGAGTGACAATGAATACAAGAAACAGTTTCAAGAGACCCGTTCTCAATTTAAGATTCATGCAGACCAGCCAGAATTCCTGCATGCTAGAAAGAGTCAGGCTCAAGCCAGTGACATCAAATACCGCCAGCAACTCCATAATTACACATGTGACCCACAGCAGCTAAACTTCCAACACGCTAAACAGGCCTACAAGCTACAAAGTGATGTAAGTGGAACTTTGTATACACTTTATAGTAGGAATGTGATGGTGAGGACATTATTGCCACCGCTAATACCAAAGAAACTTATATTTTGATATTTTCTTCCAGTCATTAACAAGGCTTGAAAGATATTTGTAATTTTTATGTCAGGTGTATTTCAGGTGTATTTAATGGACTCCCTTTAGCTGTTTTGATTTAAGGTAAGGACTTGATTTTGTGAATACAGGTAAACTATAAATCTGACCTAAACTGGATTAAAGGCGTGGGCTGGACTCCTCCAGGCTCTCATAAAGTTGAAATGGCCAGGAGAGCTGCCGAGCTTGGTCTGGCTGAAGGACTGGACACTGAAGAAGCCATCTCCAAGTATCAAGAATTGATGGTAAGATTCTAAAATGAACAACACATTTTAGATGTATATAAAAACATATATAAAACTGAGAGTAAATTCTCCTACCGTTCAGATGCTCCAGCGTCAACTGCAGTTGGAGAATCAGCAGCAAAGCACCTCAGAGCAGCTGGAAACCACAGAGCATACCCAACAGTCTGCAGTTAATCCTGATGCTATGGAGATTCTTCATGTCAAAAGGAAGAAGACCATCCACACTACATTCAAACAAGCCAAAACCACAAAATCCATGACAACTCAATCTGTAACATCTAATTCATCTACCAACCAGTCTGTCACCAACCAGTCCTCAGAGAAAAAAATGATTACACATTAGTAATAATTTAATAATGTATAGTAGTGTAAAAAAAGCGGTTTACAGTAGAGAGGCCATGTAGCAGCTGCTCTTTTACAAGTAAATAAATTCAATAGAGTGAAGTTTGAATTTGAAGAACACAGAATTTAAGTGTATCTGTGATGGAAATATTTTGAAGGTGGCATGAAACAAATGCATGAGTGTTTGTTGAGAAGTTATTATTAACAGGAGAATATAAAGGTAAGTAGAGATAACAGGAAGTGTGTAAGAAAGGCAGGATTGATGTGATGAAAAGGAAATACCTTTTTAACACAAAGGTGTAGCTAAAAGAAATAGTAAGAAAACTTTATTAAAAATAGCATTAGAAGACAAACATATAAATGCTTTGTGTGTCACAGGTGGACAATTTTTAATTTAGCCTGCCGGAGTTGGCAGAGGAGTTATATTTATAAAATATTTGATACAGTATACTTTATGCCTGGCAGGTTCAGATTTTTGAGTATGGAAAAAGATACACACGAGTAATTTCTTGACAATGGCAAACAAAAATAAAGGTTTTTGAAAGCTATGTTATGCTATCGACTGTCTGATGTCCTGTAATTGAACCGCAGTCAGTATTGCATACATGCGATATGTAGACGACCTCTATGTGAAGCGCATGTTTTCATTGATCCAGTCAATAAAGTAGGTGACACGAGCATAAACACCAGGTTTATTCTTCTTGCCACAACCGTCACCCCAGCTTACCACTCCATAGACATAATGTGTGCCATTTTGCTTACAGACAAGAGGACCCCCAGAATCTCCCTACAAAGAGAACAAAAGTAAAAACTACACAATCAACTAAATCATTAAATAATTGATTATTTTTTCCCATAGATTTAATGTAACATATATTTAACAAATAATATATGCAGTCACAACCACACATAAATAAACACACATAAATAAACACCTGGCACGTGTCAATTCCTCCCTGCATTCGTCCAGCACAGAACATGGTGTCATCCAGGGCATCACCAAGAACTTCAGGAGCCATACAGCGGCTCTGGTTGATCAGGAGAATTTTTGTGTCTAATAATTGTGCGGAACCGCTTTTATCTTGAAAAGAGAGTAAAAAGGAAAAAAAGATATTATAAGACAGCGGCATGAAATAGGGAAGAGTTAGAGAAAAGAGAGTGAGAGGCGCTGATGCTTTAGCTTGGTTTTTTTTTTGATGAATAGGCAACTGATAGGCAAGAGAATGGAGAGGGAGAGAGAGAAAGAAAGAGAGAGAGAGTAAAAAAAACCCACCTTTTTCCGTGGCTCCATAGCCTGATATAGTGCATTCCATCCCATCAGGAAAAGGACCAGGAGGTAGACAGGCAGATTTTACGTATCTGGTCTCTCTGGCACAACGTCCATCTTCTGTCATGTTTTTTAATTTAAGCAAGGCTTAAAATATAAAATAAAACAAGCACAATAAATGCTTTGTCATCAATTTAAAGTTATAAATGCTAAAATAAAAGTTTCTTTGTTCCATTAACCGTGTTCGAATGCAGGTTGGTAGCTGACCTATGTCACTGGATAAGGTGTCATTTATATTGTAGTTCTCATGCATGATATAATCCTCCACCTCTATAATCTGATCTGCTGCCTCATGCATTGTCAGGTCCACCCCACCCAAAACTACTTGCATCTCAGAACTGGTATCCCTGCACAAAAGGCATGTAAACAGACAGACAGACATACATACACAAGAAGGAAATAGTACACTGACCAACTCTAACTGAGTTAGTTTTTATTGTAATAAATGTTAGAACTTTTGTTATTTTAAGTCAGAGGTGCGTAAAGTATCAGAAATCTGTAATTAAGTAAAAGTACGGGTACATACTTACTCAAGTAAGAGTAAAAGTAACAAACATAGTGGTTACTCAAGTAGGAGTAAAAACTTATTCATGTGCTGGTTTGTTTTTCTTCCCTAAATATAACCAAAGTATATCTGGGAGCTGTGACATTACTCTCCACCCCAGTTCCTTAAAATAGCACCAATCTGGTGTCACTCACAGTCTCAAGTAGTTAGTTACTTCTGATCTAATTGACTTGATGCAAAACCATAAATTTCAAACTAGTTCTCATATCCCTCTCCTCCAAAGTCTCTCTGCTTTGACTACATAAAACAGTTTAGAGTAAGGTAAAACCAATATCAATGGTGCATAAACATCCCATGACCTGTCATCTACAATCAAATCTTTACAATCTTATTATTGATTTATTATATTTTTATTATCGTATGACAGTAAAGGAGGAATAGCACCAAATTTTTGTTTAGGCGGCACGGTGGGGAAGTGGTTAGCACTGTTGCCTCAAAACAAGAGGGTCCTGGGTTGAATGCCGGGCTTGGGGTCTTTCTGTGTGGTGTTTGCATGTTCCCCCGCGCTTACGTGGGTTTCCTCTGGGTACTCCGGTTTCCTCTCACATGTGAATTAGGTTGGTTGGTGACTCTAAATTGACCATTGGAGTTTGTGTGTGTGTGTGTGTGTGGTTGTGTGTGTGTAGCCCTGTGATGGATTTCTGACCTGTCCAGGGTGTACCCCCTGCCTTTTGCCCTATGTGCGCTGTGATAGGCTCCAGCAGACCCCTGTGACCCCGAGTTCAGGAATAAGCAGATATAGAAGATGAATGAATAAAAAGAATGTTTGTTTAAATGTAACAAAGTTAATGCAATTTGTTACTACACATATCTGAATTTAAGATTTAAAACACTTACATGCAATGAGCAGCAGTAAGGACCCAGCAGGAGTTGAGCAGGATTCCCCCACAGTTGTGAATGAAGTCCTCAGTAGTATTTACAGATCGCACCTGAATTGAGACTTGCCAGGGATGTGCTCCAGGCTTGGATTTCCTTCCACCAAAGATCCTAGATGTAATCCTACTTGGCCATGGTTTTCCACACACAGAGAATTCTGCCTTTATAGTAGGTTTTGTGTCATTGGCTATGTCTATGTTACTGGTAGTATCTGTAAGAGTATATTGTTTAATATTTTTTTAAAATGGGAAAACAAAGGAAAAAAACAAATAGAGTAAAAATAAAAGAGTAAAAATGTCAGGTGTACCTGGTTCAGGGCAGCGTGTGACATTACAGTTATTAAAACGCAATTTATTTTTGTATTTAATAAAACACCAAGGCTGACTTTCGCCATCTGGGTTCCTGGAAAAAAAAAGAAATAATTATGTATATTTAAAAGAGCAGATTTATTTTCTGATATACACATATAATATGACATACAGTATGTACACATACCTGCAATAATTATGAGGTCCAATTCCATCATCTTTTACATCTACATCATCATCAAAAGGACTAAACTTCATTATAAGGTGAGAGTTCCAAGGAAGACACTCATGTCCAGACACTGTTTTACTGACGAAACCTCGATATGATGCCCCGTCTCCCTCATAACAATCATCAGGACCTTGGACACAGAGTTATAATAACAAGATACTCATTGAAAAAAAATAATAAAACAGCATTGAATAAATAATAATAAGCTACATTACCAACTTGGCAGAACTTTCCACTGTAGTTTTCAGTGCAGTCGCAGTGAAATTTAGCCCGTGTAGTACGCTTTATGCATGTTCCACCATTTAAACATGGACTGGGATTACAAGGTGAAGCTAACACAGAAAAAATAAATGGTCTTTATAACGTTTTTGGAAGAAAAACCCTCGCTCAACGACTGGCTCTCAAAATGATTTGAATGATTAAATTAATTTGTTCATCTTCTCTACCCGCTTATTTTCGAATCCGGGGTCACGGGGGTCTGCTGGAGCCTATCCTAGCGCACATAGGGCGAGAGGCAGGGGATACACCCTGGACAGGTCGCCAACCCATCGCAGGGCCACAGACACACAACGACACACTTACACATTTACTCCTATGGGCAATTTAGAGTTACCAATTGATAATTTTGTAATAAAAGCTGTTATTTTTCTTTTCAGTGTCACTGAGAAAGACAAATTACACTCACCTGTTTTGCAGTCAGGAGGCTGGAATGGGGCGAGACATTTGCACTCACAAAAGGGCTCTTTATTAATACGGACACATTCGCCATGACCACATTTGACGTTCTTACAAACATTTTTAACTGAAAACCAGACAAATTGTGCATTACTGCCCGCAAGAAACATTTCTTCTCAAATAAGGAGAACAAAAGATTGGCCTCTAACCATCCTGACATCTTCTGCCTGTAAAGGGCAGAGGGCAAATGCAATTGAAATCTCCGTAATGTCTTTGACATGTACCATTATTGTAACATGGATTAGGCTCACACTCATCTGAGAGGAAAACAAAGAGAGAGAGAGAGAGAGAGAGAGAGAAAGAGAGAGATTTGGGGGAGATTTGTTCAGTATCACAAGAATATCAAAAGGGTAAACAGTGGATGTTTACATATTAATACATAAATAATTCATTACCTATGTTGTCAAAAAGGCTGAACAGCCAATCAAAGTTTGATTCATCCAAATCATCATAAGATTCGTCGTCGTAATTATTTTCCGTTTCATTTACTGATGCTAGGATATCAAAACAGATTCCATAAATAAAGTTATTATCATGACAAGTTTTTCTATGTTATTAAAAATAGCAGTGAATCTCACCCTCAGCTATGCCACTGATTAGAGCCTGTAAAACATAAAACATTTTCTAATCATCATTTCACTGCACACAAAAATAGGATTATAATTTTTTAACCTTATAAGTTTAACATTCTCGATTTGCGATCCCAACTGAGTTAATGTGCAGAACAATAACATATTGGAAAAAAACCCCAGCTTAGTCTCTCACTCTGGGTCACAGGGGTCCGAACCAGGGACCTTCTGGCTATGAAGCAACCGTGCTAACCACTATGCCAACCTTACTAAAATTGATTAAAAATAAAATGAGTGATTGTTAATAGCAAAAGAAGAAAGATGTGGACTAGTTGTTACATACCTTATTTTCTGCTTCTGTTGTTACTTGATAGAAACTCTGCAGAGGTAATACCAGCAGCAGCAATGCAAACATGATGCTGCCAAGACAGGTTAACAGTAGAGGAATCAACACAGCCCCAAGGGTATACAGGCAATGATCATTTATACCACCCTTTGGATATTTATATACAAGCTGGCAATCATTAGCCCACAACATTGATTTCTCCACTGATTCAGGTCCAGCCTTATGACCTTAATACACATTCCACTACATTAATCTGTTCATGACCTAGGATCCATTTGAGATTTCAAAAGTAGTTTTGTTTTTTAAATATTTAAGATATCAACTGACTAAAAAAACTTTTTATTGGCAGGACTGATGTGACATAATTTAAGAATCCCTTCGTATCATATTAACTTTGATAGGGTCAGTGACCTTGCTGAATCAGTGTGTTTGCTTAAAATAAGCACTTTGGACATGGAAACTTTGAATGCTCACTAAACGTCTCAGTCTTTATGCATATTTAGTCTATATTTAAGATCTAATCAACCTATTGATGGATAAGTATATAAAGAAAACAATACAAAGGTAAATTTTTTATTTGAGCTATAAAAAACAAAAATCAATGAGTTGACTTGAAAAATGTAATTAATGTAAAAAACAACCTATGTAATTACTACAGCAGCTGGGATTTTTAGAATGCTTACCTAAGTTGTTAAAATGTATGACTTATTGCATAACATAAACACAAAACCATATAAAGTATGTTACTATATCACATATACATTATGCGAAGTCAGGCTTTATATGAAGAGTAGCTTTTCATTGATCCAGTCAAAAAATTTGGTGACACGAGTATAAACACCAGGTTTATTTTTCTTTCCACAGCCGTCACCCCAGCTCACTACTCCATAGATATAATGTGTGCCATTCTGCTTGCAGATAAGGGGGCCACCGGAATCTCCCTATACACAAATACAAAGCAAAAAAAGGTACATAGAAGAAAAAATTAATAATTTTAATATTAGTGGTATTGTCTCCTTCTGTCCAGTCTTTAATACACACCTGGCAAGCATCAATCCCTCCCTGCATTCGCCCAGCACAAAGCATGCTGTCATCCACAAGATCACCAAGAACATTAGGAGCCATACAGCGGTTTTGGTTGATCAGGAGAACTTTTGTTTCCAACAACTGACTAGAACCTTGTTGATCTTCAAGCAAAACAGATAGTATTAAAAACAGGACTTAAACTCATGTTAGGCTATAGTGGAATGCTTATGATTAAGAAAGATCAGAAAAAGTATCAAGAGAAATTCACACCTTTCTCAGTGACTCCAAAGCCCGAGATAGTACATTCCAGCCCATCAGGAAAAGGGCCAGGGGGCAGACAGACAGATTTAACATACTTGGTCTCTCTGGCACAACGTCCATTCTCAGTCACAGGCTTCAATTTGAGCAAAGCTGATAGTTATTTTGAACAACACAACGAGCGGCTTTATTATTGTTGATGATGTGATCAATACAAAAATATATAATAATTAAAGTTAGACTGACAAATTTGACTGACATTTTAATTCGTGCAAAACAAAATACTGTACATGCACTGTACAAGTATCTATAAATAAAAAGGGTAATCTAATCAACAATTGGAAACTTGCTGATAAAAATAAAAAGATGTAAATGATACTTAAAAAATTACAATAGAATTAAAACTGTAATATGTAATTTAATAAAATAATTCCATAGTCAACCTATGTCATTGTACTGGACATCATCAATTTCTGTGTAGTTCTCATGCATAATATAACTTTCCACTGCTAGTATCTGATCTGCTGCCTCATCCTTTTCCAGGTCCACCCCACCCAGAACTACCTGCATCTCTCGCTTTCTCTGTCTGTTAGGACCAACACACACACACACACACACACACACACACACACCTAATCTTTAAAATGTACATGAAATTTAATGCATCACAGACAATGTATTTTATATATTTTTTCAATTGTTAATATGAAACTGCATTCTATTTTATGTATGTTTGATAAATACACTGCAGTTGATATTGCAAACGACACTTACATGCAGTGAGCGGCAGTGAGCACCAAGCAGGAGTTAAGAACAACTCCTCCACAGTCATGACTGAAAGGATGACTACTATTTTTACGACGTGACTGCAACGAGACTTGCCAGGGATTAGCTCCAGGTTTTGACTTTCTACCACCAAAGATCCTCGATGTAATCCGACTTGGCCAGGGATTTCCACACACAGAGAACTCTTCTCCTGGAGTGGGTGTAGTGATTACAGGTTCTGTTATGGCCGTTAGCTCAACTATAAGAGAATGAAAAATGTTGACTGGTGAATAAAAGGTATGGGGAATCCAAAAAAACAAAACAATAAAGATGTGTACCTGAGTAATTCTCACAGCGTGTGACATTACACTCGTCCCAGGTCAATGTGTTATTGTATCTGTAGAAACACCATGGCTGGCTCTCTCTATCTGGGTTTCTAAAGGAAGGGATATTCAATGATAAGCCATTAGTTTCATATTATGTAATATTAAAATGTGGTAAAACATGACTTAAACCACAAATCATATTAATCACAATAATATAGAAATATGTTGAAGTATTAAAATTGAGAAAAATTTATTAAATAAAAAAAAATCAAGAATTGTGTTTGTATGAGATTTGACCATTATCAACGTTGGGCTGTATTAGAACCCCTGAATTAGTTCAGATCACTAGATACCAGATTATCTCAGAAGTCACATAATTAAATATATGCATATAACGGTCATGTGATTCTAAAAATCTTGTTTGAAGTTACAGAGAGGTGTAATAAAGTTTTAGCTGTTGTAAATTTATAAAATTTATCATTTATGAATTTTGAAAAAAAGGACATTTTTGACCTTATATGTGACTTTATGCTTAGTGGAAACCAAACACTGCACCACTCTAAAGCACAATCCACACTGAAGCACGGTGATGGTAATATCACAACCTCTAGATATGGGAAAGTGCCATATGTATATTATTAATACTTTATGTTTTAAAGCTGATCCATTGGGCAGTCACAATTTAGTATATGTTTATTAACTAATACCGTATACGGATGATGCTGTTTGTTTATAAAATGTTATCTTACACATTCTAAAGCTTAAAGGATTGTTTAAAATAACATGTATCATCTTATTACAATGTCTGCTGAGAATACAACAACTGGGGTATCTGGGCTGTAAGTGACCAGTCAGTTTACAAAGTGGATACTAAGAAATCATAAAATAAGGTAAAATTTAATCCGTTGGATAGATGACTAGATAAAAGCAAAAAAGTTGAGTAGTTTTTATAGGTGTTCCTGATATACAGTGTAAGGACCAAGGAAGGATAACCTGTAATCTAACATCTTGTTGATGTATCTTAAAGAATAAAAGCTAGAAAAATACTTGTGCAGACATAAATACACACACCACACACACATACCCACACCCAACCTGCAATAGTTATGTTGTCCAATTCCATCTTCCTCCTCTTCATCCTCCTCCTCCTCTTTTGCAGCCTCCGCATCATTAAACTCAGTATCCTCAGTATTAGACAAAAAACTTGCAAAAACATGAGAGTTCCAAGGCAGGCATTCATAGCCATAGACTGTCTCACTCACAAAACCTCTATATGATGCACCATTACCTTCATAGCAATCATCAGGACCTTAGACACAGAGTTAATGAACATGTTATAATAACAAGATTATTGAACAGCAGCAAATAAATAATAATAGGCTTCATTACCAACTTGGCAGAACTTTCCACTGTAGTTTTCAGGACACTTGCAGTAAAATTTAGCTCGTGTTGGACCCTTTATGCATTTTCCACCATTTAAACAGGGACTGGGGTTACAGGGTGAAGCTAAAACCAAACAACTGAAAGTCTATATACTTTATTAACCCTTGCAGAAAAAAAGAAACAGCTCATTTTTTCAGGAAACATAAAGTGGATGAAATGTTCACCTAAACATGACTAAATGTTTACAAAAGTTAGTTTAAGCATTGTTTTGATTATGGTCTGTCTTTGGTAATGTCACTGTATACACTCACGTCTCTTGCAGAGGGGAGGCTGAAATGGGGCCATACATTTGCACTCATAGAAAGGCTCTTTGTCAATAAAAACACATTCACCCCGGCCACATCTGACACCCCTGCACACATTTATAACTGAAATCCAAAGAAAACCATGAACTAATTTATCAAGGATATTTTTAATATTTGTAAAAATAGTAAGAAAACATGACCCTAACCTGATTGACATCTTCTTCCTTTAAAAGGCCGAGGACAAATGCATTTAAAATCACCATCACCATCATTCTCACATACACCATCGTTATAACAGGGGTTCGGCTCACACTTATCTGTAAAAAAGCAAAAGGGTAGGAGAATACTATTTATTCATTCATCTTCTATACCTATTTATTCCCTAACTCGGGGTCACGGGGGTCTGCTGAAGCCTATCCCAGCGCACATAGGGCGAGAGGAAGGATTACACCCTGGACAGATCGCCAGTACATCGCAGGGCCTATGTTAATTTCATATATAATATATTTTTGCATCGTCACTGCCTTAAAGACTGGATTTGAGACTGGACAGACGGAGGAAAAAGAAGAAAAGAAGGCTGACAGTGCTGGATGACTGAGGGGTGATTCATATAATCAAACCTTAAAACACAAAAAAGTACACAGTTGCTTATGCTATGGTTGGAAACTGCGACAACTTAAGTAATGATATTGCATGTGCAAGAGACGTGATATGTGTTATACAGTTTAATAAAAATGGCTGAATGGCTAAATGGATGGATGTAAACAAGGACTTTGTTCTAAATAAATGATTATTAATTTATTACTTTAAATTATTTGTTTATCACCTGATGAAACAAGCAGAAAAGCCTCTGGTACCAGGCATCTTTTCCATAGAGCCTAAACAAAACTCTAAATAATGATTGAAAATGTTCCGTTTTCACTTGTTTACCCTATTGTGAAAACAGAGCATAATGCATATACTAAAATGAGAGAAATTTATTTCAGCCAATTTACTGACTGACGTGTTTAAGAGATTAGAAAAAATAAAATCTTAAAGAAAACTTTGTAGAAACCAGGAAACCACACGTTAAGTTTGCATAAACATTAAGTAGGAATCAAATCAGGATTCTACAGATGATACTGTTAAATCGGAATTTATGTTACCTTTCTCTTCAATAAACTCATTCAACCAGTCATAGTTAGTTTGATCACTATATTTGTCTTCATAGTAGTCATCAGCAGTCTCATTAACTGCTGTAATTGGCTCTAAAACAAAAGAAATCAGACTGTCGGTTTATCAGAAGTGCACATAAGTTGAAAACATGTTTCTGAGAGTCACTGTTTCTATTAAAGAAACAATAGCAATAACTCTCACCTTCATCCAAACCTTCTTTAACATTCTGTAAATATCCCTGAAAGAGTACAACTTTTGAAACATTTTTATAAGCATTCTAACAGATATTGACAGAATCCAAGTTGAAGAAAAACCTAAAGACGAACCCAAATTTATAGTTGTATTCGGTGCATTGTAAAGCAATGTAATATTCGGGTATTTTGATATAATAACTACAATGCCTCAGCCTTGGACCAGATCTAATAAAACATCTAATAAAAACTTGGTCTGCAGAATCAGTTAAAACATTTTAAAGTTTGCACCATACCTCACTTGCTGCTGCTCCAAGCTGGTTAAGACTCTGGAGGCTCAGCAGAAACAACAATAGTGGAAACATGGCACAGCCAGTACTGGTCACAGGATTACAAAAAAAAATCTCCTTTGGAACTAAAGACACGTCCTGAGAATGAAGGCATTAATGTTTCTCGTATGTAGGGATTAAGCATACATGTTTCTTCTTTTTAGCTGGCAATCATTATCCTTATGTATTGATTTCCTCATGGAATCATGTTTGACCTCGAACCCCTCGATTGGCTACACTTTAGTATGTAAAACTTTTGTCCTGATTTAATTATTTGGTATATACAATATTATACAGTAGTAGACTCAGACATAGATATGTCCCCTTGTGAAATTTAATTTAAACAGGTTTATTGATTTATTTGCTGTGATATGTGCTCTCTTGTGTAGGTCAGTGGCCAGGAACATATAAGCATATTTACTTGAGTCTGACCTTTGAACTCTTGAATTTTTCACAGCAACAGATTGAAAAGGTCTACCGTGTACACATAAACCAAAATAAATGTTATGTTATATTATCATATATGTTTTACTAAATGTTAGTAATATAGTCCAAAGGGAAAGAGTATTTTAACAATAACTTTTATTTTACTTAATTTACAGCACTGGGTGGCATGGTGGGGTAGTGGTTAGTATGTTCGCCAAAAGGTCATAGGTTTGATTTCTGGATTTGTGCCTTGGTTCGTTGCATCCCGCAGTCTAAAAACATGTGACTTAGGATGATCTTTGAATCTAAATTGCCCATAGGATTGAGTGTGATGGTGTGTAATTGTAGACTGGCAACCTGACCAGGCTGTACCCCTGCCTCTTGCCCTGTGCGTGCTGGGATATGCTCAAGCAGACCTCTTTAATTAGGGAATAAGCGAGTATCGAAGATAAATGAATGAATGAATGAATGAATATACAGTACTTAGACAATATATACACCACATTGCCAAAGGTTTGTGGGCACCAACATTAGTGTGTCTTACTCTTTGATACCACACGAGAATGCTTTTTATAAAAACTATGAGACACGATTAATGTACTAATATGACGAATTCAAAACCACTGAGTTCAATTAAAATGGATATAGATGTGATGGTCAATGCAAATTGTTAATTTAGTGCATGTCTAAGGATTTATTTAGTCTTTTGACTTATGATGGTACATTGGTACTGAACGGATATTTTTTTTCTATCTATACTATATATATACACACACACATATATATATATATATATATATATATATATACACACACACATATATAACTATAATATTCTTTACACTTTTTTAAATCAAAAGATGAATATGAACTAATGCATTAGAATTTCATCTATCTTTTACTGAGTTTTGAGATAGATTAACTTGAAGAAATTGCTTTACTTTTGTCCTTTTTTAATTTAAGAAACTAATAACGCTGAATGTTTACTCCTGCTCTGGGGTTTAGCTTTGAAGACCAGAAAACTTTTTATAGGAAAAAAAGTAATTATGATTTTTTTTTCTGATTGTTTTATTTAAATGAGAACGCAATAGATTGCTAGTGGCTGGAATACAGTACATACCTAATACTTTTACAGCATCAGAGTTGGATATGATGAAAGTCATCAACAGCATGTTAAAATGGCATACATAAAACAGATCTCTAGGGCTTTGTTGTTGTAATAGATGAATTCTGTACAGTATAGATGAAACCCCTATGTGCCTCTAGCACTTAAAACCCATTCACAGGTCACTTCAATCCAAAAAAAGGAAAACAAAAAATATATATACAAAATCATGGCAGTACTGTCTTTATAAAAGTTACTTTTTCACATTCTATTTGGATTATTGTTCATTATATACTGAGTTTTCTGGACTGTAAAAAAAAGTTCAACACTTTTACACTTTATATACAAATCTGAATAAGGGATGTGCCTGATTGTCTAACAAACAGGTCTAAATAACTCCAACAAGCTCCAAAATATCATACTCAAAACACTGTTCAACAAAACATGCACTAATTCTTTCTTATTATGTTCTATATATTATGTTCTTCTAGTTATGGTCTATGCTAATGTTATGTTGATTTCTTTACTCCATGCCTTTCACTTTTGCAAACCAGTTAAGTGCTAGCAAACCATCCTATGCAGGCAATCATAGTTCATTCACCTGAACAGAATTCATGCTTTCACATGTTGTTTCATTCTCTCTTTAAACGCACACTGTATACTTATGGTTTAAATAAACAACACCACGATGAGGAGATCAGAGGTAAGGCCCATAAAAGTATGCAAAGAAAATCCAAAAAATACGTTCATGAGGAGTCACATTCTTTTCTCTCTATGCAGCAAGCATAGTTTCTTTTCGAACTAAAGAACAACATTGTCTTTTTTTCTCTGTGTGGCCCTTTAGCTTGGCGTATTTGTTGTGGTTTGGGGAAGCTGGAGATTATTTTCTTTCTCTGATACAGCCACCAATCTCATGTGTATTCGGACTTGCGGATGTAGTTGGAAGGTACATAGCCCCGTCGTCCACCGGCTTCACCCAGCCACCATTCTTGATTTCCATTCATGTCCTGAAACTCAAGAATTGTAACCTTCTCATTTGCTGAAATGCTCAGCTCATTTGCGCAGCGTGCAGTGAATGAATAAAGAGCATAATAAATCTGGAAAAAAGGTAAAACAAAAAGATTCATGAGGATATTATAATCACATTTTGCAAACACATTTGCTCAAAATCGATTTGCTGTGTCATACCTGGTGGCCATCCAACTCGAGTTCAGGTTGAATATACTCATTGGTAGAATATTGAGGCTTGTTTTTTTGCACTGTGCTTTCAACATTGTGTCCCTGATGAGACCTATAGGTTTGCCTTTGAGATTCCTCATGTCTGGAGATTTTATTGGAGGAACAAGAGTCCATCTCTGAAGAGTCTGTGGGGTGACTGATTGGTGTCGTGTAATTGGAGACATTTTGGTACAAAGGCTCTAAATAGTCTCTGTGATTTGCAGCATTATATACAGCAGTCTCAGACAGTTCTCCGTGATTGGAGAAATTTCTGTAGATTGAGTCAGGGGTCTCCTTTTGATTAGAGGGGGGGTAGCTTGGCGATGGAGTATCGATGTGCAGGTTTCGATGAGAGGTGTTAGAGGAGTCCTGAGACAGACGCCGCGATGTAGAAGCTGACGAGAAGCTGACGGAAGATGTCTCATGGTTGAATGTCAGTGTGCTGTTGCTGTTCTGTCGTGAAAACACTGGCGAAGAGCCACCATATCCTGACTCGTTGGAAGATTGACTTTCAATAGAAACATCAGAATGGCTTTGTCGCGGATTATAGGGCTTTAAGAAGGAGCTGTAAACAAATCCCTTTGTGACTATGGGAGAAGTATAGCAAAAATAAAAGTTATTCCAAATATCTAGAACATTAGTTACACAATGATCATTTATACAAATAATAGCAAAAACAGCATTCTTCATTGAAATACCTACCACCATTATCTATAAGCCAGCGATTTTGACTCCCCATGGGGTCCTGTTGTTTGATGACTCCCACAATGTCTCCCTCTAGTATGGACACATCCAGGTCCTGTGCTGCATTAAAGTTTCTTTCAGCCTGAAAAAGTTTCTCTGGGCCGTAGAGAGCAAGTAGCCCTACTCGATGCTCATCTGTCTGCATTATACAGTTTGGCTGTACAAAAAAATATATATATATTGATAATATTTTATTATTTAGCATTCTTTGCATTTGGGATTGATTGCTACAAATAGATCTGACTTACAGGGTTTAAAATCTGCTTCTTAGAAGTCTGTTTCTCCAGGGTTTTCTTTTCATAGGCTTTGCGTTGGATGGGCAGATTTTCTGGGAAGAAGCTGAAGCTCTGTAACAGCTGGAGCACTCTGCTGTGCTCTTCCTGAAACAGTGACACCAGGTTCCCCTCTGTACCTCTAATTCCAGACAGCTAGCAGGGGACACACAGGTTATAGCCCAGTTTGCTACTCGAAATATTTATTATAATTTATTTTGGAGTAGAAACAGGTTAGTGCAAAACAATTACTCAACTTCTGGCAGCTACCCTCACCTAAACTATTTTGCGTTCACAATTCTGTCTTTTATCAGACGCCCTTGCAGCAAGGTGGTTTAGTAATTAGCACTGTTGCCTCACAGCAAGATGGTCTCAGATTTGATTTCCGGGCAGGGGCTTTTCCGTGTGGAGTTAGCATGTTCTCCCTGTGCTTATACATTTACATTTACAGCATTTGGCAGACGCTCTTATCCAGAGCGACTTACA